>JAOUQX010000019.1:15144003-15155203 GCA_028566295.1 Liobagrus marginatus | reverse complement strand
TGTGTGTGTGTGTGTGTGTGTGTGTGTGTGTGTGTGTGTGTGTGTGTGTGTGTGTGTGTGTGTGTGTGTGTGTAGCGGTGCGATGCAGTGGTGTAAAGACGCAGCCTGACAACATGTCTCAGAACGCTCGCAAAGCCATTTCTCGCAACTTGGGGACCCCGGCAGACACGCCGCCCAGTACCCTGCTCATCACCAGCAAAAGCCTGGTCCCGAGCCCCAAACGCGCAGTCAGGGACCCCAAAACCGGGAGAGGTGCGAGGCCATCCTGCTGTTTGGAACTGTAGTGTTGGTTTGCTTAGTGCTGATGTCTTTTCGTTTACATTTGTCCAGCTGTGCAAGAGAGGAACTCGTATGCTGTGAGTGTCTGGAAAAGAGTAAAGGCGAAGCTAGAGGGACGGGACGTCGACCCGAACCGGAGAATGAGCGTCACTGAGCAGGCATTAATCCCGCTGCATGATTCATTTGTTTCCACGCAAAGCACTCGTTAATCGCCGCATACTGATTGGTGCATTTGCTCGTGTGTTTTCTCCGTCCACAGGTGGATTACGTCATTAAGGAGGCCACGAACCTGGACAACCTGGCGCAGCTGTATGAAGGCTGGACGGCGTGGGTGTGAACGGGGATTTCCGCGTCGGTTCACTTCGGTTCCAGCGAGGGTCAAAAATCCACCAGAATCCACCAGGTCTGTGGCGTCGGAGCCACAGAGCTGCATGCGGGCAAATAAACGGGGTTTGGGTGGGGCGTCGAGGCCCTCCCGTTAGCCCACACGGGATCCTCCCTTCCCTCCGTAGCACAGCAGCAGATCCGGCTAACACCAACACCACGATTCTTGGGTCTGCATCCGTCTCCCCTTAACAGTGCAAAAGGGGGGGGGGCACTGAGGACGGGGGTGTGGGGGGGCTGAGGATGATAACGAGGTCCTTCTTGCTTTAACCTTCCCCTCACGAACCAACCTGTGCTATATCAGCGATAATAACGCCACATCTGTCTGCGATAGCAAAGCTCGTGTTTTAGGGCGGGAAGCTCGAATGAGTGTCGCGCCTCTGGACTTCTCTCTCATGAGCCGAGGGCTGCGCTCCTACCACCATCCTCTGGTTTTTTTGGCTGGGTCTAGCGAGGGTGGGGCAGACGAGGCCAGTGTACACCTGGGCAGGTGAGGGATGCTTTAACAGGGGGACTCTTTACAAAGCCAGACTGCCGTTGGCGGACCTGCGAGTTCTTTAACTCTTTTAAAAAACACCGTACAATATTTTTTGGGGTTTTTTCCTCCATATCTTGCGTTACATTACACACCTCCACCCCTTTCACACACGAGTGGACATGAAACTAACATTTTGGGGGAAATTTTCATTTAGGGCCTGGCGTGACGACGTGACGTTTCCTCACGCTCATTAATTACTTTTATCGATTTAAAGAGAATAAGAAAAGTTTAAACTTGTTGGTTAAAGCCCAAATTCCGATCGTATTTGTTCGAATCTTTCCGCCTTTATTTTGCTTCCTCTTTAATATTTGTGTATTTGGTATTTTGCTGTTTTTCTCCTTTACTCGCAGATTAAATTAGCTCCTTCTTTTGGCTTGCCTGTGAAAGTGTCTTTGCTAATAAATATTCCCCACTTCGCCTGCGTTTTATGAGCTTTATCTAGTGTTTACAGTTTTAGTGGGGGGTGTTAAGTGGTTTAGTGCTGTGGTGATGGTAGAAATGTTGTCTCTTAAAGATTTTAACTTCGTTTCACAAATAAATCTGGATTTCAACGGCTGAGCTACTTGTTGGGTTATTTGCAGTTAATTTTGCCGTAGTTAGTTACCGTTCAACTTGCATTTGACCGAGATGGCTGTGAGACGTTCCTGTTTCTTTATGCTGTGTAGAATGATTTAGGGGCGCGGTGATGTCCGCAGGGCGCTCGTGTAGTTTCAGGGTATTTAACGGTAGGATTACAGGAGCTTCCTTCAGACTCCTCCATGATGTCTATATGCAACAAACATGGACCCCTGATTTATACCGTGACTACTATTAACGGTTTTACAGTAAAGCTGATTAATTTTTATTAAGTACAAAAAATGGTTAATACTTTAAGGTTTGTTTTGATCAGCTAGGGGTTTAAAATGTGCATTTTAAAATAAATGTTTTAAAAAATGCATGGTGGCTTATTTATAATGATCATGTGATCAAAAGAAATGACTTATCAGACAAAGGACTTTATCAGGCATTTGGCAGGCTATTTCGAAGTAACCTAGTTGATTTTGATTATCTGCCATTTGATGTATTTTATAATGGTATTCAGTGATTAAGCTCCAACGTGACCCGGTAAAGTAGATTTTCAAAATAACCTCGGATTGTTTTTGCTTTAGTGTTGAAACTGATAGTATATAAAATCTGAGAAATGAAGTTGTATTTAACCAGTCACACAATATTCTACTGCTGCAGTTTGTAATGATGCTAATCCGCTACGGTGTTAAGTTAGGTGTGGCGGAGAAACAGCACAAATTCTAACATTAACCAAATATCACCCTAATTCTGTAATAATAATAAAAAACTGGTTTATTTGAATGATTTTACGGTTAGTAGAATCAGTCCGGTGCTAATGGCGTCTTCACATTAACCAAATATCACCCTAATTCTGTAATAATTTAAAAAATGGTTTATTTGAATGATTTTACGGTTAGTAAAATCAGTCCGGTGCTAATGGCGCCTTCACCGATTCGCCTCAGTAATGAACCGTCTCGGTCTCGCGCTTCAGCAGCACAGAGCGGCACGTGAACAGGAGCTGCAACGTGATTGGTTTCCGTCGTTAGTGGCCTCCCGCGACGACCGTTTGACACTATGCCTTAACACGGGGGGGGGGGGGTGGCGTAATAATGTGGGAGACGGAAACAGTGACGTCACATAGAGCTTCAACGGCGACAAATGGGGGAAAAAATGGCTCAGTTTGAGTTCTGCCAGTGTATTCACTTTATTTTACCGATTACATGTCAGGTAGGCTCAAGTAACCCTCCTTATTTATTTATAATTCGTAATCAGATTATTATTTTTGTTACTCATGACCTGTATGTTTTTGTGGATGAAGTAATCAGAGGGAAAAAATGGGGAACTCGTACCTAAGTAAAGTGAAGGTGAGTTAAGTTCATGTGAGTGAGTTAATAAAATATAATACGTTAATTGGTTCGATAACGCCGCTGTCATTTCCATGTGCTCTCTGTAGTTGAGCGAGAAGGAGAGCAGGAGAGAATTAACAGATGTTCCAGCTGTAACGTCCTCTCTGGACCCCACCTCTGAGCAGAGACTGACGTGTTTCAGGGACATTTTGGACCTCGTGCTTCATATGAGTGATGAGTACGCTCACTCTCTAACAGTCATCGACGTTTTATTCTATACATTTACACTCTAATACAGCTCTACATGCTGATTGTGTGTGTGTGTGTGTGTGTGTGTGTTTATAGAGAATGGAAAGCTGTAAGCAGGGACATGGCGAAGGAGGTAAGTGTGTGTGTGTGAGGTTAATGAATAATGAATGGGATGTAAACCCTATACAATATTATCTGATGATGATGTAACATCTCATCATGTGACTTATGGATGCGTTGAACCACAGCAGAGTTCAGCAGCTGCTTTAATTTGGTGGAGCATGTGCTAACGTCACTCATCACATCTCGTATTCACGAAGTTGTTTTTATTTCATTCCGAAAGGTCACGAGGCCGGAGTTTGCCGCAGCGAGCACGAGAATCCTGATGGTGGTGTTGTCTGCCATCTTTCGGTATTTACTGAAGCCTCTGAGCGAGAGTTTGGGGGTCGAAGCGATTCTTGAGGCAAACGACAAACTGAAGCGAATAGAGTCAAAATCGAGGAAGTGTTCTGCCTCCGATGTCTTTGCTCTACGGTAAACTTAACCAAATCAGACTTTTAACATTCACACATCAACTTTACTGCATTTCATCTAAAAATAACATTCATTCATGATGTTTTGTGTGTGTGTGCGTGCGTGCGTGTGCAAAGATCTCCTACAGACGCGTCTGATTTCATCTGTAACTTTGCTCAGAGAATCGTCACGGATATTAAAGACGCCATGATGGAGGCCATCCAAAGTACTGCATCAGGGCCTGCAGGGGGTTCATCACCTGCAGGAGATCGGACATCACAGCTGGATAATTACAGCATCGCATGCACTAATGAGATCTGCGATCACATCCTGGCACTGTATCTCTCCGAAGAACTCAACAGACCTGAAGGAGAGAAAAACGCAGCAACATTAGGAAAGTCCCACCAGGAGGTCCATGGGATAATGAGGGGCCTGGAACAAGCGGTCTCCAACAACAGGTCATCTTTAGGCTTTAATCTAAAATCCTTGATCTCTGAGTTGGTCTCTAAGATGACTGAAGCGATCGCGCCAAACTGCGCTTCGTTAGTGCCTCGAGCCGAGAGAGCTTTAAGTAATCAGTTTATGAGCAAAGCCTCACAAGTGGTCAGTGATATCATTTTAAAAACAGAGCAACAAATGGCCGCCTCGGTGTTGCCCAAAACCGGCGCCCCTCTCTGCAATGAGACCGAACTGAACTTCCTGATGGAGCTGGTCAGGCACTCGGTCAGCTTGGAGAACATCCAGGAATCTGCTGCTGCTAAACTGTTCCTTGATAAAAACACGCAGGTTGCTAGCGACATCCTGATGAAGAGATTATCTACGTTCATTTCCACTGGTTTAATCAAGGTTAAAGACTCGGGATCCAGCACGGCGGTGTCCGTGGGGTCCAGGGATCTGGATCAAGTTGCTTGTGATATCGTAAACCGAGTGGTCAGTGGAGTAGCGCTGGAGATCGACGTATCTGACCGGGAGAACAGATTGGAAGCGTGGATAGGTGACGGGCCGGGCAGCGAGCTTCCATATGTGAGAAGATTCTCCAACGTTTCCAGACACCACCGAAATTTCTCTGGAGACCACCGGTTTATAGACGGCGAGAGGATGCCTCGTTCTTCTTCGAGGACCGGCGCGTTCGTTAGTCAAAACCTTTTCACTGTGGTGCGCAATCACTTAAAGACTTTCTTTACTTTCTTATCTAAAAGTTCAGCCGATGATCAAAGGGCCGACGCATCCGGCGCGGCGCAGGATCATATCGTCCCCATCTACATCGGTGAGGATGGCGCTGTTTACGAGCTGACCGATCTGTCTCCAGATGACATGATACGCCGACGTGCCCACGCTATAACGGACGCGGTAGCGAATCTCATCCTGAGGAACGTGCCGAAATCGGAAGATATCGGCCGGAGCAACTCGGATACGGTTCTGGAGAGAGGGAACTGCATGTTACAGTCCATCCAGTTTCCTACTGATCTTGTTTACAGGTTCGTCGAGGAGTCCACCAAGGCTTTAGTGCAGGATGTCCTGACCGCAGGCGTGAGTCCAGAAACCGAAGATCAGGAAAGCTGCTTTGTGGGCAAATCCAGCAGACGTCTGAATGCTCTGGCACTCGCACACACACTCCAGAATTCTGGGACCAATACGGTATGTCCTATTACAGTTTGTATTCTAACGTTCCTTGGATATAAGCAGGTCCATTCAGCTTGTCTTCTCAACAGAATAAAACCAGACTTGGATTTCGCTTCATCGTGAGCAGGAAAAAGGTTGTTATCAGATGGCCCATTAAGGTACGTAGCACATTCTCCTGGAGCTTCGGAGCTTTTATTTGTGCTTGTTGATAAGTGAATGTCTGACTGATGATCAATCACTCGATTCAGAGCTTTAACCCTGTTCTAAAACATTATCGGTTATCTTAGTCCTTAGTCTTTGTCCCTTTTATCCTCTGATTTCGCAGCATTTTAAGAAGAAGCGGTACGGACCTCTTGTACGAAGGAACCAGTCCACCACATCAACCGCAGTAAAACTCTACAGCTGTAAGTCTTTAAAATGAAACGCTGCATTTCTGATCACGTTTACACACCAGGCTTGTAGTCCATAACACGGACACACTGTCTGCAGTATCCTGAATTTTAAAAAATGCTAATAATGTTCATGTTGGTTTTTATTGATGATGATTAGGAGGTTGTGGTTTTATCCGTTTCCACATGCTGTGTCCTGATAATAAGTTTAAACAGCTGGTTTGGTCAGTTCGACTCTAACTTTGCTTTTTCTTGTTTCCAGCTTCACACAGAAAGTCACCGACCTCTCGGGTCAGGTTTAAGACCGCTCGCAGATTGCTGGGCAGGATCGGTGGATTTACCAGTTCACGGTAACAGAGGGCCATGTCAGAAACGCAACCAAGCACAAAAATAAACTGAAAAGTTTCAACGTTAACAAGCAAATAAACAAAGAAATCCGACATGAATGACATTTCTCTGTTAATGCATTTTGCTGTGCTTTTGTGGATGTTTACAAAAAAAAACCTGGTTCCATAGTGAAAGGCATGGGTTAAGGGCAAGAAAAGGAAAGGGTGAGAGTAAGGCCGATAAACAGAGAAAGAGACGGCTTACCTGTACCTGCAACTGGATCCGGATATGGAACAGCATAACCCTAACCCTTCATCTTCAACCCACTGCACTGGTGCCCCTCAAGGCTGTGTACTCTTTCCACTGCAGTTCACTCTGCTAATTAGCAGCAATGCACAGCTCAGAGCAAGTTTACCGAGGACACCAAGTCTAGTAATGGACACTAATTAGTTTACTGAACTACGGTGTGAACCGAACGACCACCGAACACCACCAGATCCTTTGTGGAGATCGCCATGGGTACCACATTACATTTGATAATAACAATTTAATAATACAGATTTAGAAGTAAGCCTTGCTCTTTGGAAACAGGTGGTACGTAGCCAATCCAAATGAAACCATTGATGATTGTAGTGATGAAAGTTGAGAGGTTTTGCAAGATGGTGTTACAGCAATGTGGAATCGTTTGGATGTAGGGGGTAGGGTGCACAACATGTTCGTGTGTAAGAGTTCGTCTGTGGTTAGGATTGATAAATATGCCAGTGAAGAAGGGGAGTTTTATTTAAGCAGTGTGAGGGTAGTTAGGGTGGAAATTAAGGTTTTGTAAAAATGTTGTTTGTAAAAAGGTCATTTGCGTTTCTAACAGAGTGATTTAAACGTACAAATTCACTGATGTTTGTATGTGTTATATATTATGTTTGTGTTATATTTCCACTATAATAAAACCGACCATTTTAAATGGCGCACATTTGGCGCGTGTGGCGTTTACTCCTGAACCATGTGACGTAATAGTTGGCACTTTGTGACGTAATAGCCGGGCTGATGTTTCAAGTATATACATCGTGCTGTTAAGCGGTCAGCTGCCAGAGAGCAGAAGCGCGAGCTTCACACACTTCACTTCCTGTTCGTTTAGCCTGTAGTGCCGCAGAAACGCAGCGGAATCATGACGGAAGGCGATAATAAAAGTGCTAACTTATTGGTAAGGGTTTGATTTGGTTGTTTCTGTTTGTTTCAGCGAAAAACTTGCGGCTTTCATTTTATTATTTTTTTAACACCTTTGACGTAACACAAGCTAGCTGGGTGGCTAACCTTGTTTACTATTAGCTTATTAGCATCGGCTAGTTTAACGGTAGCTCATATTTTGTCGCCTTATTCCTTTTGTAGTTAGTTTGTCTTAATTTATCTTAATGTGCTGACTTTTCGGTGCTGTTAGCTGATTATAAATAGCGACTGGGACAGGAATGTAGCTTTGTAGTTCCTCTAACATTGCTGTGAAAAGGAGGTCAGTTTCTCAGGGCCCGTATTAGGCTTTGAGTGAACACATTCCCAACTATACGAATGCTCTGGTTGTTTTAATCTCGTTTCCGGGCAAAAATGTTCAAGTTTAAATAGCTATAAAGCTATTACAGATAAGTTGGATGTTGCACGGTCACCTAATGACAGTTTCGAGTCTTTTCTCTGAGTATGATTCGCGAACTCGGTTCACCCCGAAGTGTCGACTCTTTTCTCTCGAACAACCGTCGACGTTAAACGTTGCCTATCAATAAAATCTTAATCTTTACGTTCTGATTAATAAACAGGTGTACAGCCTTTGACTTCACTGGGCCTGTTAAAATTTATGTAAAACAAATATTTCTCGTAGTTTTATGTACTGAATTCGCCTCCTTATTTTATTAAATGGCGAAAATCGTTATTTCAAGCGTTAGGGTTAGGGCACAGTATGTCGTTAAAACTTTATACAGTAATGAATGTGGAACGCTGGTGGGGTTTTTGGCACAAATAACTGTTTCCGCTGGGGTTTCTTTTTTTCCAACCACGAGTCGACTCGCAATTTCCGTACCTGCACGAACCGGCTTAAAGATTCGACACGTTTGGGAACGGTCCATCATCGGCAGGAGCTCGCGCATGTCTGTTAGAGACCTGACGTGAGTGGCGTGTTTAGATGTATAGATATTTTGTTCACAGTAATAACTCCATTTAATCCATTTATCGTTTTCAGCAGTAAAACTTTAATTTACTCGTTCATTTCTATCAAGTGATGGTTCCTAGTTTGGCTACTGAAGCCTCTGATGATAAAATCTGCACTGTTTATTTTACGCTCTTCTAAATAGTTTCTTGACTTAACACTTGAACCACAAGGACTGCGTGTACTTCCAGCACCTCACATGTCCCCTGATCTCGTTCCCGAACGCTAGCGCGCTGACCGGTGCGCTCAGGTTCCACAACGCGCTCCTGCTCAAAGATCCTGACTGTTCACTTTCCCGTTCCAGGCTCAGGAGACGTCTCATTTGGAGGAGCAGCTGCAGGCATGGGGTGAGGTCATCCTGGCTGCAGATCAGGTCCTGCGCTGGGTAAAGCCCTGGTTCCCGGCCGTGTTGGTGGCCAGCACCACTGTGCTCTTTCTGTGAGTAGCACATCACGTAAGACCACGCCCTGTAGCGCACATCCAGAGTCGTCTGCGTCAGAGATGCTCATTGCAGTCACAGTGGTTCTTAGTTAAGGTTCTCTCTCTCTTTATTACAGGTCATTAGTTGTTATAAAGTCTTGTGGTAAATCGGAAATTGACATTATTTTAATCTTTTCATGAATATTTAATTCGTTTGAACTGACGATTCATAATAAGGTATAATAACTATAAGACACGAAGTTTTCTTCTTCTTATTATTATTAATCTGAGTGGTCTGATGGCTAATAGTCCATTCATGCAAAGTGCCTCTGCTCCTTCCTGACAGACTTGTCTACTACCTGGACCCGTCTGTGCTGACCGGACTGTCCGGCGCCGTCATGGTTCTGTGCCTGGCTGATTACCTGGTCCCCACTCTCGCCCCACGCATCTTCGGCTCCAACAAGTGGTACGTGATATCTCCTCCCGAAAGCACAGTTGTGCCGAACACGGTCACGTGTTAAAGGTTACTAACACGTGCATCACTTTTACTGGCTTCTCATTGAATGGAAGATGTGGAGTGTGTCACATCCCAAGTGTGTGTCGTTAATGACGTTTGCGTTTGGCTCCTGCCTTCTTAACGTGAGAACGGCGTGACCAACACTGAGTCGTGACCGAACCGGACCAGGAGCACGAGCACGAGCGCAGCGTTTATACTTTTCATCTGGAATGAGGAAGTGATTTGGATTCGCACTGTTCTGTTTCACCGCACAACCCACAGAGAAGTGCGACTGCATCGTTAACAGCTCGAGCTCATTACACTGTGACATCATCACTTTTATAAGTAACGCAAAACAAACATTTGTGGTGCAGCGGATCAAGAGCAGAACCCGATGGGCGGGGCATACTCTTGGTGTCTGTCAATCAAGGGTGCTGGCCAATCACAGTCGTCTCCGAGCTCCTGTCTATGGAAGGAGGTTAATTGTGCTTAAAAAGAGTATAACCTTGAGTGTGTTACGCTTCACATTCTCTTTGCATTGTGTTTAAAGGTGTGTGTGCGTGTGTGTGATTTAGGCAGGGGGAATTATTAATTGGGGATTATTGTTTTTCAGTAAAATATTGTTAATGGGGGAGGGGTTTAATTTTGCACTTTGTTTTAAAAAAAATCATATCAACGTTGTGTGTAATATCATCTTATCTATTTGTTGTTGATGCCTTTCTTATACTCGTGTGCAAGCATAAGTTTTGGCCCCGTAGTCATTGTGGGCGTGTGCTCTGTCCTCTATGAAAGTCCTACTGCAGTTGCTGCTCCACATTAAGTATCGGATGAAGATCTGGAACAGATCCGCGTTTATTTTAGGGCTCTTTTATATGGTCATGTCTTATGTCCAGAAATAAAAGCTGCTCGAGTTTCAGTCCTTAAGGCAGTCTGAGCGCTTTGCATGATTCATATTAGGCTTTGTGTGCGGCGTAATGATGAAAAAACAAACTGAACACTCAAAGTGCAAAGAAAAAAGGATTCAATAAATATAACGGCTAATTCTTAGTGTGATTTATTCTAGTTATTTATTTATTTAAATGAATTTTACTTATATTAGACACTTTGCTTGTTTTTTCAGGACCACAGAGCAGCAGCAGCGCTTCCATCAGATATGCGGGAACCTTGTGAAGACGCAGCGCCGTGTGCTGGGGTGGTGGAAACGCCTGTTTGCACTCAAGGAGGAGAAGCCCAAGATGGTAAACGGCGTCTATTAAAATGTCTAACAGTTCTGTCCTGACGAATCAGTGCGTCACAACCATGACAGTCAAGTGGGTGTGGAGCATTGTGCCACAGCCCTGACGGTCGGGTGGGCGGATCATTGTGTCTTCAAGCTTATTTGTGGAATTTGAAAGCAACTAAAACGTCTGCTGACGTCATCAGTGTTTTATTAACCGTCGCTGTGTTAAACCTGTCGTTCTTAAATGCTGTCGTTTCCCAACAGTACTTCATGTCTGTGATCAGCACTCTGGTGGCCGTGGCCTGGATCGGACAGCAGGTCCATAACCTCTTCCTGGTCTACCTGATCGGTACGTACCCACGCAGCAGGACAGCGTCGGTTCTCCAACCGCCAAATACACGACTGTGTAACCGTTTAATTACTGTAGTCAGTTATAGGACGTGTTTTAAATCTGGACATCTGCTTTAAAGTCATCATGCAAATCAACACATTAGTGTCTAATATAGGGGTGAACTGGAAGTTTTTCTAGTTACAGTGGGGCCTTGACTTACGAGTGTCCCTCGTCCGATTTTTTGCTTTGAGTTGCGAGCTAAAATTCGGGTTACGAGTCAGCTTCAGATATCCCACCGCTAGTTGGCGCAGCGAACGTCACAGTGAACGCCTCAGTGCATCACGTGTCTCACTCG
>JAOUQX010000019.1:15120937-15134583 GCA_028566295.1 Liobagrus marginatus | reverse complement strand
CACAACCCACTCTATTTAACCCCCATCTAATCAGGTGGCAAACTAAGATCAGGTGCGTGTGATTAAGGGTGTGTCTGAACCGGCACACGTGAGGTTGAGTGTGTGTGTGCGAAGTGGCGCATGTGAGATTGTGTGAAACCAAAAACCCTGTGACACATGCGCACATTTTCTTATTTAAAAACATTTAACAAAACAATTGCGGTGTATTTTGGGTGTCCAGAACGGATTAATGGCATTTCAATTCATTGTAATGGTGAAAATAGATTTGACATGCGAGTAATTTTAGTCACGAGCTCCGTCACGGAACGAATTAAACTCATAAGTCAAGGCCCCACTATTATTATATCATATAATATGAATTGAAAGAAGATGGCAGTTTTATCTCGCTACTTGATTGATTTGAATTTCCATCACAGCACTTGATTGGTTTATTAAACAGTGGGAGGAGTTGACTCACTTGTAGATCATAATCACTACAGATTTAGTGTAATATAGAATCATTTATTTACTACTTATCCATCTGTGTACTTTTTATTGATGTTCATGAGGACTCTAATACGCACACACACACACACACACACACAGAGATTAATGTCACTCTGACACAAGTCCTGGTGCTGCACAGAAATATAAACGTGTATGTTCTCGTTTCATCGAGTTGGAGATCAAGTTTGGTGAGTCCTCCTGGTTAACAATCGGGGTGTGTGCGTGTGTGTGTGCGCAGTGACTTTTCTACTGTTGCTGCCTGGTCTGAACCAGCACGGCGTCATCACCAAGTACACCAGCATGGTCAAGAGAGAGGTCAACAAACTGCTCAAGCAGAAAGAGAAGAAGAACGAGTGAAACTAGATGACTACTAGGATAAGGAGGATGATGATGATTATGATGATGAGGAGGAGGAGGATGATGATTATTATTGAGTTGGAGTTGAATGTTTTTGTTAAATTTGCCCCTAAACAGCATTTAAGATGTAACTGGCTGCTTCAGTACTTCAGGCGAAGCTTAAATATAAAAACGAATCTGAGCTAGATTTAGGCTAGAACATGAGCGCCGCAATGATTCCCTCCCTCTCCCTACCCCTCACCCACACACACTTAACCCTGATCACATCCGTGTGTTTACGGCGTCTAAAGCGCTTCATTGTGCTTTAAAGTCATTCCGTTTGAGGTTAAGCGCATCACTGTATCGTAGCCCTGCTGTGTTTAAACGTTACACGTCCGAATCCGCACTCCAGAACGCTTTGGCTTTCATTCTGTTCTCATCATTTTTACTTTTACTTCTTTGTTAAAACTGCACTGAATTCACCACAGGAGAAGTGAGTGAGTGTGTGTGTGTGTGTATACCTGTTTGAGGGCTGCACAGTCTTACTGATGGTGTGTGTGTGTGTGTGTGTGTGTGCGTGTGTGCGCGCCTGCTTCAGGGCTGCACAGTCTTACTGATGTCTTGGTCTTTGTTTTGTGTGTGATATTATTCCTCCTGTGATATCTGTCTGCATTTCAAACTTTCTTTTCATTGTTCCCTTCATTAATAATAAATAGAATAAAACTTCTGCTCTGATTTGCTTATACAGTATGTTTAATTTTCTGTGAACTCTGGTCTGAGAGGAAACGTTGGAATGTGGGTGGGGTTTAATAACCCCATTTATAGTGTTGTGTAAAAGTTCTCTTTAATGCCTGGCTCCGTACACAAGTGTATATTTCAGTACTATATAGAATGTGAGGGGGTTAGTATCTCCCGCGAGCTCTTTGGCCAGTGAAGTGTTCATCGGATGTGTGTGTCAGGTGGAAGTCGTAGGAAAACGACTAAGTATCTGTTTGGTACTCAAAAGTTCCCGGATGACAGTCTGGGGTGTGCATACAATGGACACTTTACTATCCCATGAGTTTATATTCTATATTATACTTATATATAGTAATAAAATGAGATTTTATTTTTTGCATTGTAAGTCGAGGCGCGAGCGGCCCTTATCTGAAACGCAATGCATGCAGCTACCACTAGATGGCAGTCGAAGTACCGAGTTTGCATATGCATGTTTTTGCCCGTTTTAGAATAGTGAGGTATTCTTACTCTGTTTAAAAACACTTACGAAGTGTGTGTGCTTTATTAGTGTTTAACTTTTGGAAATGTTACTTCTATATCGTTAGGGCTAGAGTTAGTCACTGTGTAGCTATAAATAAATGAGATTAAACGTGTCCTCATTTACATTGAAATGTGAAACAGCCGTCTAGCGGGTCACGTGACCGGGGCGTGTAGGGGTCACGGAAACAGGCGTGTGCAAATTTTATTCGTCGATTAATTCAAATTCAGATCTGCTCACACACAGTTATATCTGGTTGTCACGTTTATTTACTGTATTAGGGTTAGTCTCACACACACACAAACACACACCCCGTGTAATGTTTTTATTCCGCATATCCCATTTTAGGGATTAGAATGCTGTGGTCAGCACAGGTCAGACAGAACGTACGGTCTCCTGGAGCAGCTGATGATTAGGGTCTCACTCATGGACCCTATGATGATCGCGTGCCTGGGACGAGGGTTGAACCCCCGTTACGTGCGTCATGTGACCTGTGTAATTCAGTACAGACGCAGTGACGTACAGTCGCGCTCCCAGCGGCGAGCAGACCGAATGTCACTCTCTAAACGTTTCCTCCTGGGATCGATGGGGAAAGCTGCTAAAGTTTTATTCTCTCCTGTAAAACATTTACACTTCAATATGTTACTCAAGTTGTTTAGTGCTTAATTATTATTATTATTAATCAGGATCCTAATACTAAATAAACGTGACAACCAGGTGTGTGTGTGTGTGTGTAATGAATCTGTAGTGAGTCACTCATTCGAGATCAAGTTCAACTTTTTATAAGCTTTTATTAAGATAAACATTAAAGCTAGCCTTTAATAAGTACAATTAATATTAACAACACAAGGTGTGTGTGTGTGTGTGTGAGACAAACCCTAAGCTAGTCTTTAATAAGTACAACTAATATTAACAACACAAAAGGTGTGTGTGTGTGTCTGTGTCTGTGTCTAGCCCTAATACTGCAAATAAACGTGACAACCAGATGTAACTGTGTGTGTGACTAACCCTAACCTGTGAAGATGTCGTGTTGGTGCCAGTGTGTGGGTCGACCGGACGCTGGTTCCCCTTGACCACTGGTCTCCACAGCGCAGTGGTCCGAGCGGTACGAGCTCCTGTACACTGTGTCTCCAGGAGGATTGGTCACTTCTTTCATGGCCAGACCTTCACGGTTCCGAGTCCAGTTCCCGTTTCTCAGACTGCGCAGGACATAATGCTGCAATCAAACAGGTCAGAGGACGTGTTTAGTTCTGCGACGTTAACAACCGGACGCATCAGAACTGTTGAACAGTACCGGTGTAACGGCTTTGAGGTTGTGGACGTCGCCCGAGTGTGTGGACGAGAACGAGGAGACGCCTTTGGGGACGTTTGTGATTTTCAGACCGCAGTGATGCTGTGATGTATAACACGGATTCCTCAGGAACACCTGCGGCTGGGAATCACCTTCAGGGCCACACACACACTACAGCAGCACAGATATCCAATGAGAGGAGACCAAAACCTACAGCCAGCTCGTGTGTGTGTGGGTGTGGGTGTGGAGACGAAAACCTACAGCCAGCTTGTGTGTGTGTGGCATGATTTGCTCTCAGCCAGCTTGTGTGTGTGTGTGGCATGATTTGCTCTCACCTGTGTGTGTGTGGTGGATAAAAACGGCGTCTGACAGATTGTTGTCTGGTGCATTTGTCATCCAGTACACTGCTTACTGGGAATAAAACACACTCGTTACATCACAGTTCCCTGACCCCTAACCCTCTCACTTCCCATCACAGCTCCCTGACCACTAACCCTCTCACTGTCCTCACAGCTCCCTGACCCCTAAACCCCCCACTGTCCTCCTCACAGCTCCCTGACCCCTAACCCCCTCACTGTCCATCACAGCTCCCTGACCCCTAACCCCCTCACTGTTCTCCTCACAGCTCCAGTACACGGACAGTTCACTCTCGATAATTAAACAGAAAGCTGTTTTTAAAGTGAATAAATTGTGTGAGGAAGCCAAACTGCGGTTTGATTAGAGAAACTTTAAATGCATTGGCCTTTACTGTTCTAAAGTACGTCCCAAATTAAAGGTACTGTATGAGATTTTAGAGAAGCTAACAATAGCAAGCTAGCTTTGAAAGCCTGCATAATTACTTTCCAAAGCCACGCCTCCTCCAAAACATGAATGCACTCAGGTAGAGCAGAGTCTCAAACGACGAGTGAGAGAGAAAGAGAGAGAGATTATCTCGTGTAATAAAGTGGTGAGTAAATATTACAGTACAAAGCCGTAATATTACAATAACGCAATGTAAGATACTTTATAAACATGTTATTACACACAGCACGTTTATAACAGTAACATACGTCGCTCTGATGATGATGTAGATGTCTGCGCTAACGGGGTGCACAGAGTTACGCTAATACATACGTTAACATGCAGGTAGGACATCCGATCGTAATGTTCGGACCGAATGTTTTGTGTCGTACGCCTTCCACAGCCAATATCAATATAAATACATATAAATACATTTATACACTTACATTTAAGTGTGATATTGAGATGTGAACACACTTTAAAACTGGAGAACATCTTTCTGACATCTCCTACTGTGCCTTTAATCAGGCGTAAACTGCAGTGATTGGCTAAAAAATTAAAGCGTACTTTTACACATGAAACATGTGAAAGAGAGACATTTGGACATGTTGGAAAAAAGCAAAGATATCAGATTTAATATAAATATAAATATAAATTTCTCTTATGTTGTGTTGAAATTTTAACACCACTTTAAATCTTGGTCAGATTCATTAATCAGTTCAGTTTTATTGCTTTTTATGTTTTGTTTTCTATTTAATAATCAAATACGATCAACTTCCTGCATTCCATATATTATAATACTACTAATAATAAAGTTTATCTTTCTAATCTTCAACTCTTACCCTGGAGACGTCGTCGCAGCTCAGTCACGTGCTGTTACCATAGCAACATTCAAACAGATGGCGTTTTATTAGAATACAAACAAACAACGTAACCACTTCCGGAGTTACAGTAAAATAAATGTTCTGTGTGATTTCCACTTTATCTTATGTTTATGTGTCAAGTTTAATCTCTGAAGCCGCGGAAGGATTATAAAGGGATTTTTTCCAGGATTCAAAATGGCGTCCAGGTGGAATGCGGAATGCAAGTGCACTACTGGAGGCATCGGGATATGTGCTAGTGCAATTATCTAGTGCGGAACGAAGTATATAGAATACGGCCCTGCTTCGTTTAACTAAATAAATATATCGGGAAATGATTGTTATATAAGTTATTTTCAAATAAAATATTCCAATAGTTGATCCATTTAAACGCATATTTTTAAAAGAAACTATTTAAAGCCACGTTGCCATCATTCAAAGCGATTTGACGCGACGCACTGTTCTAGATCAAGAACACTATAAAGTGTGCAGGACCCGTGTAGTGTAGTGCGCACGCGAAGGGATGATACGGACAATTTGGACTGGTGTTCGCAGCGTTGTGATGTTCGCGGTGCATTGTGGGAAAGAGGAAGACTAGCAGCCGGGCAGAGAAATGGTAAGAAAAGCTCAGCTATAGCAAAAAAAACAAAAGAAAAGAAAAACAATTATATAATTTTATAATATATATAATTTTTATTGTTGGGTTGTTTTATTCTGAGATTGTGTTTGGTTTAATTTTGTCTTGTGAGTAAATTCCATTGTTTACGGAACGCTTAGGAAAGCGCTGACGAAGCACAAGCTGTTTGCTGTATTTTTAGCAAGCTAACGTTAGCTAACTGAACTGACTAGCCGAAATGTTTCGTTCTGTATTACAAACAGGCATTATTATTATTATTAATTTAATTTTTAACATGTTAGACTACATAAAATGTAAATCTGGAATCCAAGTTGTGTGATTTAGCTACATAACAGTGCCATCTTTTTGTGACCCCGTTATGACATGTAAGCTAGTTAGCGTAGCATATCTTAGCATAGCTTAGCCGAACTAAATGAAACGCTGTCAGTTTTTCATTAATAAAATTAAACCCCTTAGTTGTCGCAAATTAATTAGGTTACATATTGATGCTTTATTATTATTTTTGCTTAATATAGTGATTGTGTTTATTTGAGCGCTTAGTGTGGTTATTGATCAGCTCGCGCTCTGGGTGGTATTTAACTTTTAAAAAATGAAAAAAGTATGATCAATAGATTTTAGAACTACGAACACACTCGTTTGTCAGTCAAATACTGAAGAACAGCATGGACACACAGGAGGGAAGGCATTAAAATCGTTATGTCTCTCTCCCACTCCCTCTGCCTGTCTCTTTCACTGTCTGTGCCTGTCTCTCTCTCGCTCTCTGTCTCTCTGTTTTGTTTACCTTTAGTTTTTTTTTATGTCTTTCTGTCTCTTGTCTTCTTTCTTTCAGAGATGTGTTGATGTGCGTTGGTCTAAAAAGAAGGAATAAAGTCATTTGGTTTTTACTCTATTTTACTCGACTCACTGTTAAGAGTCGACTTCAGGGGTTGTTGCTATGGCGACGTTGCGTATGAACTGGAGATTTGGTGTAAGAGTAAATGAACCAGATGAATGACGGTCACACATCCACACACTGATCCACTTTCACTTGCTGTGTGAACTGATGTTCTTGGTTTCCTCCAGGACGTGTTCCTGATGATCCGACGTCACAAGACCACCATTTTCACAGACGCCAAGGAGTCGACCACCGTGTACGAGCTGAAGCGCATCGTCGAGGGCATCCTGAAAAGAGCGCCTGAGGAGCAGAGACTCTACAAGGTGATACACACACACACACTGTCATACACATGCATTAGGAGCAGAGACTCTAACACACACACACACACACACACACGTCAGGAGCAGACGTATCTAGTATTAAGATTAGCTTGCTAACAGATTTCTGTCTGTCCCACCCCTCACCCCCAGGATGACATGTTGTTAGACGACAGTAAGACACTCGGCGATTACGGCTTTACGAATCAGACGGCGAGGCCTCAGGCTCCGGCTACAGTGGGACTCGCTTTCCTCATCAGCGGTCAGTTCATGTGTCATTGCACGTTTCCACACATTCAGCTGCTAACAAAAAGCATGAGTTACATGAATATGCAAATGGTGTTTCAGTTCTACCACTGCTACACTGGTGTGTACCAGTCTCTGCTTCAGTATATTACAGCACATGTTGCCATTCATGGTTCCCTCAATGAACTGTAGTTTCCCAGTGCTGGTAGCACCCATGCAGCCTCAGACCATGACACACACACACACACACACCTTTACAGACGCAGCAGAGTGACATTATAGCGACAAACCAAAGCCACACACACTTTACTCCATCTGAACCAAATGAGTTTATATTGGTCTCATCAGACCACAGGATAAGCCCCACCACCACCACCACACACCCACCCAGCAAACCCCACCCCACTTTATGTAAGTGTTTTTCACATCCTCAGAGAGTTCTTTACACTGAGGTGTCCTGTTGGACTTAGTGACCAGTACAAGAGAGTGATAACACCAAACTTAACACACCTTTCCGTCTTTCTGTCTGTCTGCCTTTTTATTTATGTCTCTGTCCGTTTGTGTGTATTTCTTTATGGTGAACACATGTTTTCTGATCCCTGACGTGTGTGTGTGTGTGTGTGTGTTCAGACGACGCGTTCGAGCCGCTGCGTGTGGACACTTTCTCCAGTCCTCCAGAGCTTCCGGATGTGATGAAACCTCAGGATTCGGGAAGCACGGCTAACGAACAAGCTGTGCAGTGAACACAGAGGATACGTGGGTGGGGGAGTGGGGGTCCTGAGGGGGGTGTGTGTGTGTGCGCGCGCGCGCTTGAATATGGCAGGGTGTGTTGAAGGATTAGGGTGTATGAGAAGTGGAGTATGTGTTTGTGATTTAACAAGATGAATTCTCGACCATTACGTGCATGTGTGTGTGTGTGTGTGTGTGTGTGTGTGTGTGTGTGTGAGAGAGAGAGAGAAGTTTTATTAACAGTGTGGTGTGTGATTGTTTATTGTTTAATAATAATACTCATGATCTGGTGATGTTGGCCGCTCTATGCAGGATTAACTGCCGGGTTAGACACACACCCACACCGCGCGCGCACACACACGCACACCACACACACACACACGAGCCGACTCCTGAAGGGCTTAAATCATTTAGGTGTGGAGTCGAATCATGTGTGTTAGAGCGCAGAACGTCACACACGTCTCCTGTGAGTCGTCTTAAAACATTTGGTATTTGGTGTGTGTGTGTGCATGTGTGTGTGCGTGCTGGTCATATTGTTTTGGGGGTTTTGTGTGTAATTTATCCAGTGTTAGTTAAAAACACGTCCCTCTATTCATTTCCCTCATTTTGTTTATCTATTTAAACCAAAGGGGAAGTGTAAATGTGTGTGTGTTCACATGCAGGAACGCCTTTTGTGTTGTTTTTCAGTCCCATAACAGAACGAGATGTCTCCTGAGTTCAAATAAACAGTTACGTTTTGAAGGTTTTTCATGTTTTACCCCAAAACCTATGACTGTCTGAATGAAAGAGTTGCTCACGTTCTGCTTTCAGTTCAAATTAAAGAAAAGAGGAAAAAAAAATCCAAAACAAAGTGTGCAGTGTGATCTGTACTGGCCCTGGTCTTTATACTGATCATTATTAAAATTCACACTTAATACCACATGGGCTTCTGTTCGTAATGTCTTTAACATAGCAGATTTAATCCCCCAACGCAGGATGGAGGAGAAATTTCAATCTACATTTACACACCGGTTATTGTGAACACTTTCACTTCAACGTGACGCCACTGTCATCGCTGTACCACGCGTCTGTAACAAGTACATAAATAAAAATGCTGTTTATAGAAATATAAAACAACCGAACTAATGTAGCTAAAATGGCAATGTGTGTGTGATAGAGAATGAAATAAAACTCATTCAATAAATGTTGACCCGAACTAAACACCAATTTAGTCAAAACATTTGTATCCCTCCCCCAGTCCGTCACACCCGCGTGCTTGTTAAATGTCTCGTATCAGATTTATTCCTCTCTCTTTGCTATTACAGTAACCGACACTTTTATTTTCGCTACATGTCGGCTCGTGTCTGTAGATTATTTGTTCATTTACGCTTTTTACACGAAACTCCGTAAGATCCGTCGGTTACTTCCGGGTTAACCCATTGAGCGCGTCGACCAATCATCTGATTGATATATTACGCGTGATCCCGCCTACCGAACGTAACCACGCTCCTTCATCTCAACATTGTACATTGTGCGCACGAGCCAAGCGCTGTGTGACTAGCATGTAGCAAGACGTTTTTAGCCGTTTAGAGCAGATATGAACTCTGAAAAGCTGGTAAGCACAAAACTAATGTGTTAAAGACGAAACAGTGCAGCCATAAATCGGATTGTAGATTAGTTGGGCAAAAAAAAACTAGGTTTAACTAGAATACAAGCGTAACTAAGCGACTAGTGTCCCAAATCAGTGTTGGTGTTAAATATAGGAGAGAGAGACGACTTATGAACCAAATCCCGTATTATAATAACTTTAAGTCATTAACTAATTATTTAGGGCTCGTGCCCGTAGGGTTGACCGCTATTGGTTTCGTTCGCGAAGTGACGTCATTTTATATTTTCCTCTCGAAGTCAATGTAAAGTACGTTTTTAAGTGTTAAGTGTGTTAAGCGAAATTTGGCATGTTAAGAGAACACAATATGATGTAACATCATACCAACTTTGAGGTTTCTAGGTCCAACGAGTCAAAAGTTATTTAATATAAAAGACTGAAATAAAACCACGTGACTATTAAACGCCACTGTGTGGTAGGTTACCATGGCAACTTAAGGTAAACAGCAAGCGTGCCGTTTATTCTCCGTCGTTTCCCCCCCCCCCCCCACTTCTAATCAAGTAGCTCTTTATTGCCACCTCCTGGTCGTGAACTGCATTAAATATTGAATGTGTGTTTATCAGCCACAAACACTAGGGATATAAAGCATAAATGTATTGTACATGAGGTGCGCGGGAATTACGAACTGGATATTTCTTCATCCGCACAACCTCTAGAATTTACTACTGAACATCTTTTGTATAAACATCATCTATTAATGCACACAAATTGGGCTCGAACCATTAATTACTGCTTGCAGCTATATTTATCATTAGTTTTCCATAAAAAATAAACATGCAAGAGCTAAATGTAAAATATGGCGGTTTTTATGAGGTTTATATGAAAATAATAATAAATTTTACTTATAGAGCTCAAGGGCACTTTACATAAGTTACACCACTAAATCTATAAAATCGAATAACACGCAGTCGCGGTAAGAAGCGGAAGCCAGACGTGACTGCGTTCCCACCCGGACGTTATAAGCCTGTAGTGGCATGTGGGAATTTAATGGGAATTCGGACATATTTGAACAAGATGTAAACACAATGTACCACTTATGGAAATGTAAAGGAGTTATTTATTAGATATTTATCCCTGCTGGTGTATAAACAGTTCGTACAGGCGAATGGGAGCTGGGTGGCGGCGGCCGGGCGGCTCGTGATGGACGTGATGCAATCCGAGTTGGAGCCTCTGTCTCATTGCGAGCTCGAGCGGCATCTGGATCAGGCTGTGGAGGAGCACCTGGAGGCAGAGCTGATATCCGGTATGGAGGTGTGGGGAAAGCGTGAGGGGTGGAGTGTGTTCACACAACCCCAGACCGGGACCGGGACAATAACACACACTGAAAACTCGCACATCGCGGAGAACCCCACAGTGCAGGTCTGTCTGAACTAACCTTAAAATTATAATCACTCTTTATTACAGTGTTCAAACTCTCTCTCTCTCTCTCTCTCTCAGTACCTCACGTCTCTCCTACAGAAGGTAAAGTGGAGTGATGCTCGGAGGCGTCTGATTGGACGAGCTCGCTTGTCTTTGTCCCACACGATCTTCCTGTCTCTGACTCTACTCTCCACTCGTCTGAGTTACCGCGCCGTGTCCTCGCGCTTTCGCCTAGAAAAAGGAAACGTCCACCGCATCTTCTTCTCCTTCTGCCGTCGAGTGAACGCGCTGCAGAGTCGGATTATCCGCTGGCCCACCGGTGCGTCTACAATCTCACTACAACTCTACGTTAACGCGGGTTCGGAACCCCCTCACCAGCAGAACTGGTTTTAATGGAACTTAGTGAAAAGTTCATTCAGTTCATTGTGGATCTTCTTAAAGTTTAACTAGGCAAGAAATCATAACTTCCTGGTTGCTGATCACGTTAATATGATCCTGTTACAGAAGTATTGATGATCCATGATCAATTAGTTTTGGACAACACTCACTGAAAGAAAAGAAGCTTCAGCACTAAACAAAGCCCCGCTGCACTGCTGTATGAGTCGACGAGTGCTAATGTGTGTGTAGTTAAACGGTGTGTCCTGTTTTATCTGTAGCTGAACGATGATTGGTCGGTTCTTGAGCTACATACATGGTCAGTGTAAACGATAATGTCCGCTAACTTCTGTGCGGAATGGGCGTATTTAGTTTCGGTGTTTGTTGTTCTGGTCATGTGACACAGTGGCCACTAGGGGGGAGTGGACACACTTAGAAAAATGTTTCATTTACTTTTTATTCCTCTTTATTACCAATTCTGTGGTTCGTATCTGTAGGTCCCGAGGCGTCTGCACTCCTACTTCCTGTCTCCATGTGGATGGGTTTGGACGAGAAGCTCGAGCCTGAAGGACTTCCTAAAGTTTTGGGCGTGTTGGGTCACACACGCGTACAGATCCGCTGCCCTCCCGATGCCCCGCACGCCAAGTGTCCCAGGAAGGGTTCTGATCCAGACTCATGGTTAAACGTGGAGCTGGTGTGTGACGCTGAGGGTCGTTTCATCCACTGCAGTGTCTGTCCGGGTTCTCACAGGACCCGAGGTGAAGCTCTGAGGCAGAGATTAGCGCAGAACCCAGAGCTCCTGCCGCCTGGAACCTGCCTGCTGGCCGGCGCGGGGTACCCCATCACACGGCACATCCTCACCCCGTTCCGTTTCCCACAGAACCTGCAGGAGAACCTGTACAACCGAGCGCTGGAGACGCACCTGAGGAGGCTGGAGCAGACCACCGCAGGCCTGAAGGAGCGTTTCAGTAGACTGCGCTGTCTGGACGTGGGGAGGACGGAGAGGGCCGGAGCTGTGGTGCTGACCTGCTGCATACTGCACACCGCACTGCAGGACGCCGGACACACCACCACGGGGCAGATGGAAAAACATACCGGGGCAGACGATGACGAGGAAGACGAGGAAGGAATAAGAGAGGAAGCTGGAGTTAGACTGAGAGAAACAGTCGTTAATCTGCTGTATGGAGCGCTGGGGACCAGGGCACAGGAACATGAGGAAGATGACCAGCATGACTAATGTGAGGATGACCAGCATGACGAATGTGAGGAAGATGAAGATGAGAGACCACCAGTTTAAGCAGTGGAAAAGTGGGCGTGGCATAGTAATGTAGATAGTGTTAATTAGCGTATTTACAGAATAATGTTTATGGGGTTGAAACTTGAGTGGATTTGTGACGTGAATCAACGCACAAACAAAAACATCCCAATTATTTATTCTTGATCAGGAAATACGACAAGCTGCTGTTTGTCCCACACAATTATTTTATCACACACACACACACACACACACACACACACACACACACACACACACACCTGGGCAGCTCTGATCAGGCAGTAAAATCCCAGAGTCAGAGTCCTTGTGTTTAATGCTGGGGCGTCGGGGACGTGAGCGAGTCTGTAGCGTTTGTGGGCGTGGCTGTGATGTCATGCGCCAGGCTGCTGATGGCATCTGCCAGGTTGTTGATGGCTTCGATCTTTCTTTCCTCCAGCACTTTCTGTTGAGCCCACATGCTCAGCTTGCGCTCCTGAAGCTCCAAATACAGCTGCAGGACATCCTGAGTAGGGCCTGAGGGGGCAAGGATAGGTGTGGGCAGGGTGGGCGTGGGCAGGATGGGCGTGTAGCGTTTACTCGCAACGGTTTTCCCAAAGTCAGTGTTACTGAGCTTGGCTCTGCGCCGAGCGTCGATCTCCTGGTAGCTGCGGCCGAGGACGTGATGCATCTCCCCGAAGAACTCCCAGTGCACGCCGTGTGCCCCCACGCGTTTGGCACGCGCCGCGTTCTTCCTGTACGTCGCCAGCATGTTCCTCCACTTCAGGTCGCACTCGAAGGCTTGCGCCGGTACGCCATCGTAGCCCTCGGCTCTCAGCCGCGCCGTCACTCGCTCGGCCACGCCCTCCCACAGTCTCTTCTTCTTACACACCGGTTGCTCAAACTCCGCCTCCATGTCCAGACGGACACGGACCAAATGCCACGTGGCCTGTAACGTCCACACCAGCTCTGGGAGAAATACCAACTTCAATATTAATCAAAAACACTAAAATAATGCAAATGTATTTTAATTTAATACTTTAATTAATGATGAATGAACCACTATTCATAAACTGAAAGAATATCAATACATTCATTTATTTATTCTATTTATTTATTTGTTTAATTAAAGTTTCACTATAAAGGATATTAAACATTCATTTTTATGAACTTCAGAAAAAACACTGAAAATAATATTTAA
>JAOUQX010000019.1:15108300-15120568 GCA_028566295.1 Liobagrus marginatus | reverse complement strand
TATAAAAAAAGATTTTTAGTTTAAAATGTTAAATATTTATTAACTCACTTAAAAGATGATGCTCATAAGCAAATAAATGCTTTAAAATAAACAAATTATGTATATGTTGATAAAATTTTTCTAATAATTTGTCCATTCTATACGTTTTAATTTAGATTTTACATTACACAAATATTAAGAAGATAAATAAAAATGAAGATTAAAAACACTTTTCCCCTCATAATAAAAGTGAAAGATTAAGTCCTTATTGAACTTAGTTGAAGTGCACGTGTGTAAATATTGGGTTATTTGCATATTAAGGTAGCATAGAAATTTAGATTATTTAATTGTATTTTTGTTTTCGTATTTAAATATTAAAGTCGCCGCTCTACAAGCCCACTTGATAGGGATTAGGGGTCATGACGCCACGCCCAACGAAGTGCACATATCTAGGGTGTAATACGGTTTTAAGATGCCGCCATGTTTATTTACCTGTTTTCGACTTTGCGGTGTCCGACGTTGAAACTGTGGAGGTTGAGTTTTTCACCTCCACGCTGTCCGTATCTATAGACTCACTCGCCTCCATTCTTACACTCAAAGCGTTTCAAAGAGTCACTTTTACATTAAAGTTACCACACGGGTTGATGACGATACCGTGGAATTTAACAACGCCGGATAGGAAGCGATTTCAACCGCGATGATTATAACAACGACCCTCCTCTCAGCGTTGAAACTGAGTCAGGGCCAGCTCACAAAGAGCATTTTGGGAAATGCAGTCAATGTTTGTTAGAACGAACACTTTTTTCATGCATCAAAATGCAACTTTTTCTTTACCGTCATAACGTAATTATCTTTGTGTCTATACAAACGTGTTATGATAACTAATAGTCATTTGTATTTCACTTGACGAGGGACACAAGAACTACAACACCCATGAGTTTGAGGTAACACCCGATAATGCGCCTCCCCCCCTCCTTTTTTCTCTTTTCCGTCGATCTACAAAAGATGGCGTCGGTGCAAAAAACCGAGACGATTGCGTTTGTTTGAACACATAAACCCGCGCCTGGGGAAGGCAGAATGACGGAAAATCATTATCCACTTTAGATAAATGAACTAAACACAGCCAGATATGAATTGATGAATATTTGAGGTTAAGTTTGTGCTGCGTTTGAGGCCCTACACTCGGGCCTGGGTGTTGTTTATGGAGCGGACGCGGTCGGTGAAAAAACTCGATTTCCCAGCAGCACTTTCGAAAGGTGACGTCAGTAACGCGTTATTCGCTTTAAACTTGTTCATAGTGATATTTTCTGTTTTAAATTTTAATTTCGCGTTGTATTATTGTTGTTATTGTATGTTTTTTAAATGTTAAAAAAGAACATTATGGAAAGCTGGTTGTTAAGAACACATTTTTATAAAATGGTAGTGGTGAGAAAAAGAATTAAGGTTAGATCTGAAAGGTTTGTGTGTGTTTAGGGTGTTTTCAACCCAACATGGAAACCAAGGTGGGACTGGAATTCCAGCAGCCCCTAATCCATGCGGATGCGGCGTCGCCGTTCCCCGAGTGTTCTCTGTCCTGGTGTTTGCTCCAGCTGAACAGATCCGTCTCCAGAGCAGATTCCTCACCAGGGATCCCCCACAAAGCCCCCAGAGAGGCCGATAAGCGTCTCCGGGCGGGTCAGTGGAAGGCTTTGGTGGCCATCCGCACTCAGCACATTAAAGGTGGCGGCCGCAGGATCGGGCGTTTCCAGGCGCAGGGAGGACTACCCCCACTGTTAGACATCCTGCGTAGACCCGAAAGCTCCAGTAAAATTCTGGACCTGACCCTCAGCATCCTGGCCAACTGCTGCACCGAGAAGCAGACGCGAGCCGAGGTGAGCGGGAAATCAGAACCGCCGTTAATATCACCGGCTGTTTCATTATTAAACGTATAAAATTAGGGTTAGAACGTAAAACGTAACTATAAATCCTTGCTTTGTGTCTCAGGTGCGGCGGCTGGACGGCGTGTGTCTCATCGGTGAGTCTGAACCGCACACACACCTGAAACCTTCAAACACCTTCACACAACCACCTCATGAGAGCTTCTCGTTTAAAATACTCTTAGTGTTAATGTACACACACACACTGTGTTACCCCTTATTAAGTCACCCCATACCGTGTGTGTGTGTGTGTGTGTGTGTGTGTGTGTGATATGATATCCCTCTGCTTAGTGGAGGTCCTAAAGAGACACGCGTCAGTGGAGACATTGGAGAACCGAGCAGCTCGTGCTTTAGGGAACATCGGTATGGACCCTGAGGGATCGGCGCAGATTCACGCCGCAGGTACGTTTCTGTTCCTTTAGCCCCGTCTTCACCAATGCCCCCCATCCAATCAAATAAACCCCATCCTTCAATGGGACATGTGGAAGTGTATGTGTTGTAATTTGTGTTTTTTGTTATAGAATCCACACAGGAAGTTAGACGTCGGTGTTACAAGCTGATTTGCATATTTACCCAAATATAGGCATATGATTAGCATAAAGAAAACCCAATCAGATTTCAGTATATTTGCATCCAACCTGGTCTAGATCTCTCGCTCTCTCTCTCTCTCTCTCTCTCTCTCTCTCTTTCTTCGCTCATATGCAGGTGGTGTTCCCCCCCTCCTCCTCTGCCTGTCCTTGTCCAGCTCTCCCCCGTCTCCTTCCTCTCCCTCCATCATCTCCGCTCCTCCTCCAGCCGTATCCTCTTCCACTCTGGAGCGTGCTCAGTCAGCCGCTCGTGCGCTCTTCTACCTCTCCGACACGCCCATAAACCGCCTCTCGCTGCTCTCTCAGGGTGCCCTGCCCGCCCTAGCACTCTTTCTCTCCCCTGATTACCCCCTGGGCCTAAGGCGGGCGTGTCTCCGGGCCCTCCACGAGCTGACACGGGGGTGTGGAGCCGAATGCGCCCGCGAGGTGTCCGTCTCCGGCGTGCTGTCTCACCTCGGCCCGTTGGCGTCAGGAGACGGAGGAGGGGTTTTGGAAGAGCTGGCGTTGAAAACTTTGGGGAATCTGTGCTTTCAGGGCTGCTTGCGCCCCCTGGTGGGCTCGCTGGACGTCATTCCCAAGTTCACACAGGAAGTAAGAAAGGATCCTCTGAAGTCCAGTGTGCTGTTTAAGGCTCTGTGTTTGTGCTGCAAGGAAGCTGTGAACCGCGTCAAGGTGAAGGAGAGCGGCGGCCTGGAAGTGTTGATCCGCTTCCTGTCCACCTATCAGAACCATCCATTGACGCGGTTGGCGGTGTTGGCGTGCGTGGACTTTGTGTACGACGAGGCGGCTCTGGAGCAGCTGCAGGAACTCGGCCTGATCCCGCTACTGGTCACGCGCCTCGTCCACCTGGCTCAGGGAGACGAATCCAAGATGGACGCCGGTCTCTCGGCGAGTTCACAGTGCTCCGATCTCGCCTCCGGTTACGACTCGTTCGACTTCCCACCTCTTGACGGAAGCAGAAAGGAGGAGACTGGGAAGGAGCAGGGTTCCTCCAGCTTTCTGAGCCTCAGGTGGACATCACACACTCACAACGTTTTTAAATCACTTCTTTTAAGTGGACTTGAATAGTGTGTGTGTGTGTGTGTGTGTGCGTGTGTTGTAGGTGTTGGCTGCTCTCTGAGGGTTTTATCTCTTCAGAAGAGGAGCTGATGAAGTCTCCGTGTGGTTCAGATGGAGATTCAGGTTCTTCATATTCCACCTGCTCTCCTTCATCATCATCCTCATCTTCATCACCTTCTCTTCCGGATGTTTGTCCGTCACCAGCTCAGCCGACGCTTGTCTCCTCTCCGTCCGCTCGACTCCGTACCTGTCGCCCGTGCGTCTCCGCGTCTCCCTGCACCGCTATCACGCAGCCTAAACCCCACGTTTCATCTCCCCCCCGAAAGCGTGCTCGCACCTCCTCTCTGTCCCGCCCCGCCTCCCACGTGAACCTCGTCTCCATGGACACTCCTCCGGCTCTCTCCAAAACGCCTGTGTACCAGCATCCGTACCACCCCGAGCCGTGGGCGCCGGAGTCTCCCATTCTGCTGCTGCTGTCGCGTTTCTCCCACGCCACCGACCCCAGCGGCGCTCTGGTCACGCCCCCCGTCATCTCCGCCCTGCTCTACTACCTGACTCAGCACGCCGAACCGAGCGCACGCTGCTGCCGCATGCTGTTGAGGATCAGCTGCAACCTCAACTGCCTGCAGCCCCTCGTCCGCACCGGTGCCGTCGCCCTCATCAGGCACCGCCTCTGCGTGCGAGAGCGAGACCTCTCGGGGGACGCAGACAGACAGTCGGACAGAGTGAAGGCTAAGATCAGACAGCTGGGTGTGTGTCCTGTTATTCCGTTATCGGCTCTCATTTGCATATTCATTCTATTCGTTTGAATATTTAAGTTGTTATTTTCCCGCCACAGGTCAGGGGCTCCTCAACAACCTGCGCGTCCAGAGCGAGACAGGATTCGGATCTGGAGTTCTGAGTCATGTGGTCCTGTCTGGTTCCGAGAGCGATAAACTTCACTGCGCCCTCTCTCTGCCGCTGTTGATCAGGTACGCCGCGGATCGCCCGCTCGCTTGTCGCACAGATCAGTCGGATTCCGTTACGTGAACTTAAAGCCGTTCCTTTGTTTGTTCTTCTTTACCCTTTAACAGTAACCGCGTGCTGCTGAAGAAGCTGCTCTTGGACAGCGGCGGTCTGATCTACGCCCTCGAGCCGCTCGCGTTCTTGGACGACGCCGACGACGACGGTGCTAATAAATACAGGACGCTCCTCTCCGCTTGGATCTGTCCATCCGAACAGGCATGTGCTTCCAGGTGTCACTCACTCTACATCGCTCTCCTGATCGGCTGCCTGTCTAGTGTTCTGGAGGGGTCAAAGGTCACGCCGGACAAACGAGAGAGTCCTGATGTTTGGGGAAAGCTGCAGGATCCGGAGTCCCCTTTCTGTCCGTGTCCTTACCAAACATCCGACTATGACCTGAACTTCCTGTTAGATGATGGAAGTTTGCTTCCGGCGACGCGGGACGTGGTTTCTGGGGAGGTGGGCGTGGCCGAGGTGGAGTCGGAGTATTTCCGTGCGTTACTGAGAGGCAGCTTTGATGAAGCGCAGAGTTCCAGCCGAGACCACGCCGTCCATATCCGGGACGTGAGCATTGGAATGTTGCTGCCCGTGCTCCATTATCTTCACGGCTGCAGGATGGTCACAGACGGAACTTCAGTCGGACGCTGCCTGGTTTTGTCCTCACTGGTTTCTGGTTTGACCGGGCATGTTACGTTTCAGAAGTCGCCTGTTGCGGAGGTGATGATGGGAGCCAGTCGCTTTTTGGTCCCAGGATTACAGAAGACAGCCCAGGACCTGTGTGTGTCTGCTGTGTCCCGTCTGGCGTCCGAGTTCGATGCTCCATGTCCCCATAAACGTCACAATGCTCATAATGCCGTGGACGGTGACGCCGATGAAGGCGCTCTGCTCTCTGTCCTGCCTCAGGTTTATTGGTTCTCTCAGCGCTACTCCTACCCCCGACTCGCAGCATCCTGCTTGTCCATCCTGCTGCGTCCTCATCTGCCTCGGTCTCTCTCCTCTGACTGTCTCCTCCGTCTGGTCCGGCAGGCAGACAGCACCGAGAGCCTCAAACACGACTTGCTAAGTCTCGTCACCGCCGCGCTGAGCTAACGCCGCATTCCGGAACGCCACACGAGAAACTTTTACGCTGTACAGGAACGGAGTGACCGTTTGGGGTTTTTTTTTTATTCACTTTTAGGACACGTCGGGTTTATTCACGTTAATGGGGACTTAAATTATTCTTTTTTGACTAATAATGAAGCACGTGACCGCCTGATTAATGACTGACAGCTGAACATAAACTTAGGCCCCGCCCCTTTCTCCCTCTTACATTAGTGATGTTTCACATCAGCGAGGTGGTAATAGAACTTCTGTAACAGAGCGTGTCCATGTGGGCGTGTCAAAAATCTACAGTAAGTAAAGTAAAACAGTTGGATGTTCAGGATAATTTTTCTGCATTATTTACTTTTTTTTTTCTTTCAGTGATATAAAAATGCCTTCAGTTTAAAAACGTTTATTTTTAGTGTAAAAAAAATGTTAAGAAGGAGAGAAATTATTTGAATTATTTCAGGATTTGAGAACAAAAGAAAGCGCTCTATTTTGTATGAGGAATATTTCTGACGTTACGTTTATGAAGAACGTAAGCGGAAAATATTTTTGTTAAAGATTTTTAATAAGACGTCATTTCGTGCTCATAGTTGTATTTTTTGTAAGCGTCGTGATGTAACGTTAGCGCCGATCGCACGTAGCTGTGTAGCGTAGCATCATGCTAGAGATATAGAATTGTTTATGTTCTGTTCTGTTTTTCATTCCTTAGTTTTGTAAATCCATCCCCCAACACACACACACACACACACACACACACACAATGAATTCGGTGTCATGACAACTGAATGATCTCAGATATCGGTGTTGTAAGTAAATAAATAAATAAAAGGTTTTTCGCTCTAATTAAGTTGTTTATTGTGAACATAGTTTTCGTTCTCATGCAGTAGGTTTAGGTTTCCGTGGCTCTCATGTGGCCTCCGGGTGGCGCTGCAGCTCAGTGATGTCCCGAGTTCTCGTAGCCCGTGGGCAGAGCATTGGTGTGAGGGTTGTGGAAGAGTGAGTGGTTTCCATCACCCCACGGCCATGGCTAAGTCAGACAGACAGACAGACAGACAGACAGTCTTACTGGCTCCACACTGATTAAAGGTAAAGTCACATGACTTGTTGCTGTTGCAATAGAAACATATCAAAATTAGGAAATGAATCACCACCTGGCGACCAATCAGATCACAGAATCCTCAATGCCTATATCATTTTACAGGACTGTTAATGCGGAGGTGTTCGTAAGTTTGTACACCACATAATTGAAAATAAAGTGAATTATTTTTTCTTCATTATCTGAGTCTTGGAATGCAAATAAATTAATCTTGATGTGTATTAGCACATTAATCAGGTGTCTATGATCTACAATTTTATATATATATATATATATCTAAAATTGTTTTAATAAAACCCTGCTCATTGGTTTCAGAGCAAATGCACCGCTGTGATCTTCACACTTTAAACACTCTGTGATCTGATCTGATCCCGCGGTCGTCCTCCAGGCTTCATTTCCTCACCAGACAGGAAGTGACGTCGGTACGTACCTTTGTGCGAATGCGCAGGTGAGTATACGGAACGAACTCTGGCTGCCCATGAGCGTTCGCCTGCTGCTTCAGGTAAGCGTTCCCCATACACACGGCCACGCCCGGTAAGGCCAACACGAACGACAGAATCCGCCATGTCTTAACTGGGAGTAAAACAAGCCATGATTTCCTTGTCATCATTAACATCATCCATCATCGTCATGAACATCGTCATGTGACAATGTGCTATTTTTGTTATTGTTTTATAGTACTTATATTTTGTTTATTTTAAATGTTTTATTTCTGCAGTGTGTGTGTGTGTGTGGCATGTTAATAAACAATGACCGCATGGCTACCAGTTAATCCACCAGAACAGAACATTAGTAATTATAGGAATGTGTGTGTGCGAATTCCAACAAACAAGAATAAAGTTAGTGCACCTCCGCCGTCGTGTCCTCCGTGTGACGCGGCGGTGAGGACGCGGCGAGTCGCCACAGATGCAGCCATCACTGCTGTGGAGCAGATAAACATACTCTGTGTTAATGCTGTAACCGAGCAGATACACACACACACACTAGTGAGACAGTGAGGCCTGCTGGTGCTTTGTCCTTCGTACCATTTTGTTCACTGATTACTGAATCAGTTGTAATTACATGTGTGTGTGACGCAGTGAGGAAGCTGCAGGATTTCTCCAGTTAAAAAGCGGACTCTTACCGGTTAGTTGTGATGACCAGCGCTGCGCGTTAACGACGTTTTTCTGTAACTTGTATAAACTTGTTGTTTGTTAAAGTCTCAGTCAAGTGTTTGTCCTTCAGTCTGTCCTGCTGCTGACTCTTAGGCTCCTCCCCCGCTGCCGTCTGTCTGTCTGCCAAGAACCGAGGTTTATATATAACGCCTCTGAGCTGCGACTCCGTAACCTGAACTTCATAAAGCTCACACACGCGCGCACACACACACACACACACACACACACACAAGCACAGCTGTACACATTCCTTCCCAAAACATCTGTATATGCTGGGAACGTGGGACTTTATAGCTATGACATCACAAGGGTGTGTTCAGACTCTTGTTACACTTAAAACACACACACACAACATGATTTCTTAATATTTATGGTTTTATAACATTTTTTGTGCAGTAAAGTTAACTACGTTACCTACATTCCTATTATTAGCAAAATCTAATGTTTGTAACAATGAAAAAGTAGTCGATTCGTGTCAAAAAGAGTCGACTCACTATTCGTTAGTATGTAATTCTCGGTCGTGCAACAAGATGGCGACAACGACACGAATTTAGCATCGTTTCCCTGTGAAGTGATTTTTGTTAAAGATTTAAAAACATTTCTTATAAATATGAAACGGAAGTCAGTCTCTGCTTTTAGTTTAATTTCTGTCATTTTGCTAATTATATGAACGTTTATCTGGTGTGATGCAAAGTGGAACCGCTGCTGGGCTTCGAACTCCAAAACAAGTGCTGAATACTTTCCTTTATCTTTCAGTAATCCAAAGTGGTGCAAAAGTTTGTGCCCCTAGAGTTTTTATGTGCAAACCGTTTAGCTGTAATTGATCTTTTCCATCAGGCTCTGTTTTTATTCTGGCCTGTTAAATCCTGCAGTATTTGTAGAATGAGAGTAAGACGTCAGTGTTAACGAAGAGTTAATTAAGTTACGTGTATGAGCGCGTCATGGCAACCGACGTAACCAGAGCTAATAAAGAGATTGATTCATTGATTACCGAATGATTTATTGAAATAACGACTGTGTTCATATCTGTATCGTAGACGAGGCTTTAAGTGTGTAATAAATATGACTGCACAGGGCAGTTCTTTCTTCACATTTCCAAGTTGATGGTCAGAGCGCAGTCAGGGTTAAGGGTCTTGCTCCGGGGCCCGACTGTTACCCGAGCCATGCGTTTGAACTGTAACGCTGTGTGCCATCACGAAAACTTTAAGTAACGTGTGATGTGTCGGGGGTTCTAGCGGGAGCCTGTGAGTGGCGTGCAGGCGGTTGCTTATTGGTCAGCGGCGCGTTCGCGGCCTCGCAGTTCTGGCTCTGTGATTGTCTGAGACTGGCTTGTGAACGCCGCTGTCCACATTCCAGGACGATTCAGTGTTTTTCCTCCTCGGGCTCAAACCATTACACCTCGGTATTAACGATGAGTTCAATCAGGTTTTTTACAGCAGCAGGAAAATCCCCAGGTGCTGGACTGCGACAACGTCGGAACGGAACCAACTGGAATTAGCATCTAATTCTCCTTAATGTTTTATTAGTGACTTAAACAAAAAACAAACCGGCTTCTGTTCTTAATCAGAATCTCTAACAAACCTCTTAAACGTGTCTTTACCTCCTCAAACGTCGGCAAATTCCATTACTGGTTTAGTTTAGAAAGCTCAAAGCTGCCTTTATACACCGAGAACAAGATGATTTGTTAAACCACGCCCCCAATTTGGCTTTAGATTGACATCATTTGGTAGAACGCTGGAGCTGTTGAAAATCAGCGCTGAGCATCATAACACCTTTTCTCTTTCATTATATTGTGTGTGTGTGTGTGTGAGATATTTCTCGTGTCATCAAATGGAGTTTTGATATGTCACACGGCCACATTAGTGTAACTTTTTGACTCCGACCATTTATGGGTGGGCGTGTCCTTGGCATCATGTGACATCACCGCTATATCCATCATGCAATTCCCCTCACTGTGCGGAGTGATGTTACATGGCCATATTGATGTAACTTTGTAACTCTACCCGTTTTTGGTGGGCGTGTCCATGATGTCTGATCTCGCTGATGCTGTCTCATCCGATCTCGATGTCTCGTCTGATCTCACTGACGCTGTCGCGACCGATCTCGATGTTGCGTCTGATCTCACTGACGCTGTCGCGTCCGATCTCGATGTCTCGTCTGATCTCACACGCTGTCGCGTCCGATCTCGATGTTGCGTCTGATCTCACTGACGCTGTCGCGTCCGATCTCGATGTCTCGTCTGATCTCACTGACGCTGTCGCGTCCGATCTCGATGTTGCGTCTGATCTCACTGACGCTGTCGCGTCCGATCTCGATGTCTCGTCTGATCTCACTGACGCTGTCGCGTCCGATCTCGATGTCGCGTCCGATCTCACCGATGCTGTCGCGCGTGTGAATGAATGCCCGTACTGGTTGTATCCGGACACTTTCACACAGCTACATAAACATACATTTTAAAGCTCCGGTTCCTTTATCTATTAAAACTGCTACTGAAAGGAACACATTGAAACTGAGAGTCGGACTGGAAGAGAAAAATCATCTGAAGTTAACATTAAACTGAACAGAAAGTCAAAATAACTAAACACAGAGCCTCAGAAATAAAAAAGGGGAGTTATGTCATACTTGGCAACACGCACATCCACTCAACAACAAGAAGAAAAAATAAACTTTCCACAGACGGGATGTTGTAGGGAAAAGAGACGGACTCGGTGCTCCGAGTGCCTTTCAATTTGAACAACGGGTTTGTTTTTGGGAAGCAGGGTGTGTGTGTGTGGGATAAGCAACACACAGTGTCAATGAGGGCATCTCACACACACTGCTGGAAAACAACACACTGAGAGAACTGAATTCGTTTTTATTGGAGGACTGATAATAAATAAAATTTAAATAACATGGCGTCGCTAAGCAACCGAATCCATCATGATCCATGTGGGGACTCTACTGATAATTAATATAATTATAAAATTACTGTCGGATGATTTTAATTCTGCAAAGATTTCCGTTTTTATCGCTCATTCATCTGATCAGTGCGTACTAATGTTGAGTCATTAAATATACTACAACTCTGAATGGCATGAGTCCCAGCTCCTGATGTGTGCAGGCTTTCCACAAGTCTGTGTGTGTGTGTGTGTGAGACTCACTTCAACAAACATCCGTTGTTCCTGAGCCGAAGTTTAATTAGACCCTCCCCCCATAAACACTTATCTGTTTAACACTCCAGACTCCTCCCATAACCGTTGTATGTAAATGTTGTTGCTATAGCAACGCTGACACGTTAATGATTAATACATTAGTGATTGGAAGCGTTGTTGTCCGTATACAGCGCTGCAGGAACGGCGTGCTGGAAGTCCATGTGGCAGTAAAACCTCCAGCTTCCTGTAGCTGCTGTTATTTATTTAATGTTTATTATAAATACTGTGTGTGTTCTACATGATCGTAAATCTCACCGTCGCGTCGCTCGGCTGCTAAACCGCACCTATATTCCGGCGTTCCGGTTTCCTCACGTCTGTTTTGACTCGTTGTAGCGGTGAGCAAACACATGGCTGAACTGTTCCACTGCTGCGTTTACTCCCGCGGCAGCGCCGTTCGTGCGCTGGTCATATGCTGGTCATGTGCAGGTCATGCGCTATTGACAATCGCGCTGACATGTGAAGTCACGTGTGTTCGTTTATCACGTGCAGCTGTGGGGAAAAGAACACGTGGTCGGAGAGTGAGGATTTTTCATTACGGCTCCACAGACGCGACGCCAAGTCATACGTTTATGACCGACCATAATCAGAATCAGAATTAGAGATTAGCATGCTTAGCATTAGCATGGTTAGCATTAGTGCGGTTATAATGGTTAGCGTTATAGCGATTAGTGCGGTTATAGCGGTTAGCGTTAGTGCGGTTAGTGTATTTGTCGTCTCTTTGGGTTAGGGTTAGGGTTAGGATCTTGTTCAGTGTACACTCCTCTGTCCCGATGAAGGCATTAAGCGCTGACTCTGGATCAGTGTTAGTTTGTAGAGCGGCTCTGATTGGTTAACTCACGCGGCTGTTTGTTCAGTGAGTAAGAACACCGTAAACACACTCGACCTCCTGTTTGTCACAGCAGCTGATTGTTTTCCAGCAGGAAGTCTGAGAGGAACAGAGCGCTACTGTGTGACCCGCACACACTGACTTAACCGCAGAGTAAATGTTCTGAGGGCCGAGAGCTGTGTGTGTGTGTGTGTGTGTGTGTGTTGCCAGTTCCTTTGTCCTGTTTACCTTTGATCTACACATTGCTGTTAGCTGATTTCAGGTGTGTTCAGGAAGACCAGTGAGTTAGTATCGTACAGTCTGTCTGTCTGTCTGTCTCTCTCTCTCTCTCTCTCTCTCTCTCTCTCTCTCTCTCTCTCTCTCTCTCTCTCT
>JAOUQX010000019.1:15095093-15108200 GCA_028566295.1 Liobagrus marginatus | reverse complement strand
TATATACATAAATACATATACATATATACCCACTGTGGCGAGATCCAATATAGGAGTGAGGCACAAATGCAGAGCGTGAACACGTATTTATTAACAATAAACACAATCACAGTGGCAACAGCGATACCATACAATAACCCACACTGACTCTCAGTCAGCACGACTCATTTATACCCCTGCAAGTGAGGGATCACTTGGAGTGAGGTGATTGATTTCCCCTTTAGGCGCAGCTTCCAGACACGCAATCGCTCGGGTCATGGAGCCCATGGAGGCGCCAGCGAGGCCAGAGGGGGGGAGCGACGGTACCGGCGAGGCCAGAGGGGGGAGCGACGGTACCGGCGAGGCCAGAGGGGGGAGTGACGGTACCGGCGAGGCCAGAGGGGGGAGCGATGGTACCGAAGAGGCCAGAGGTCGTCGATAGGTGTACGTATGAGGCGAGCGGGGAGAGCGAGGGAGCCGGCGAGGCTAGAGGGGGGAGCGAAGCATGAACGATGTCTGTAGCCGAGGTGGTCGACTGAGTGATGTCCTCCGCCGAGTAAGCAGACCTAGCGCATGCTTTAGTTAGTTTTGATGGATTAATTGCAAGAAATGGATTATTTATTTATTCTCGGGGAAAACTCACGCACGCACGGAGAGAACATCCAAACTCCACACAGAAACACCCTGTACGGGAATCAAACCCATGACCTTCTTACTGTGAGGCAGAAACGCTAAACACTCTGATACGGTACTGATGAATAATTCATTCATTATTAATCAGTGTTCAATAGTGTTTAGAAGTGGAAATACAGTAACATGCCTTTTATCTGCACCATGTTTAAAATAAGGTATTTGTTCATAAGCACACTAATAACCAGAATGATTCTCTGTGTGTGTGTGCGCTTGTGTGTGCGCTTGTGTGTGCGCTTGTGTGTGCGCTTGTGTGTGCGCGCGTGTGTGCCCGCGCGTGTGTGTGTGTGTGTGTGTGTGTGTGTGTGTCTGTATGTGTGAGCTGATTCACACGAAATGTTAGCGTTAAGGTTTACAAGAAGTTTATAATGCCTTATTTCATTTATATTATAAATATTGAGTTAATGGTATCGGTTATAATACTTTATCATGTGAAGTCCCGGTTGTTATAATATATACGTACGTACACACACACACACACACACACACACACACACACACACACAAAGCTTTTTGATGCTTTTACGTGGTTAAATTTTAGGAACATAAAGCATAATAGCGGCTTGCTACAATATTTAAGGCTTATAAGCAGTTTATGCATGTGTCTGTGGCTTATAGTTTATATATAGTTTACTTACTGCACTAGAGACCCTTGTATGCCTTATAAGGCCGGGTTCTGTTGATCAAACCTGATACAAGTTATAATGCATCATAGCGTAAACAGCGGACTGCTCAAATGACACAAAAGCAGGCATTATGGGTAGTCGTTGAAAGCTTTTCAAATATGATTGGAATTATGAACCATCATGAAGCATTATAATAAAATAGTAGAACAATAATAGAATAATCACAGAGGGGTTTATTTGAAGCATTACGCATTATAAAGCAGGTCATAAGGTCAGCTTATAAGGCAGTTCGTTGATGGATGAAAATAAATGTCATTCTCAAAAATGTTATTAAAAACACTTAAGGCGTTGAAAGATTCCCCAAATTTATGAAACAAAACTTATGAAAGTGCTATGAACACTATGAACAGATTATAATGTGTTATGATGCGTTATGTAACCTGGCAATACACAGTCATGTCTGTGTACTTTATAAAACGTGTTTCGCACGCTAATTTTCAATACTTATGCTGATTAATATATCTATGCTATGCTTATATGGCTAGCTCCGTGATTAGAACTGTTATGAATGCACTTATAATGCGTTATGAATGCACAGGATGTGTTACATTATGTGTTTAATGTAAAAGTGCTGCTTTGAAAACTGCTTTGGTGTACGCCTGCAGCCCACATGCGTTTCTCATCTGCATGAGGCATTATGAATAATGTAATTAAGCCCCGCCCCCTGTGCCCCACCCTCCTCCTCTCCCCAGGCTTTGGCAATGTATATGGCGTTAACGGATATGGCGACGGCTATGGAGCTGGTGAGTCTGATTGTGGCTTTATAACGCTCTCTTGCGCCATGGTAATAACACTACTAACACGCTGACATAATTATAAACCGGTATCAATTATAATTACGTCACAGAGCTCGTTAACGCTGCAGGGGTCGCTGATGGCGCCAACGCTGATAAGATCTAACCTAACATCATGTTCCTGTAGTCGCACACCTGATTCGGGTTGTGATCAGGTTTTAAATTAGGGGTTTTATAACTGCAGTTATAAAGGATTTAGGCACATATAAAGTGCTAAGAGACGAGTTTAGTAAATGTAGAAGAGATTTAGTTACTACAGATGTTATCTGCTTCAGGAAACATCTGTAAAGGCTCTAGTACGCACGTTGTTGATTTTGATGAGGAAGTAAATAACGCCAGGTCGGTCACTTGTACAAGAATAAAGCGCTCGAAAATCTCATCTGTAATATTAATATTGTTATCTACAACGCTATCTATTAAATTACCAGAAACTAAATTAATAGTCTGAACCTTTTCAAAGTAACACATGAATTAACGTGTTATAAAGCCTTATGAATGCTGCTCTTATGTAAAATGTTTTCTAAGCATAAAGACATTTGCAGGCCAACAGGAAGTGTGTAAAAATAAATATTTATTTTAAATAGCTGAATAAAGTATATGTGTGTGTGGTGTACAGGTTTGGGAGCTGGAGGTTATGGAGGTCCAGGACTGGGAATGACTGGTGGACTGGGAGGTGGACTGGGAGGTGGACTGGGAGGTGGACTGGGAGGTGGACTTGGTGCTGGACTTGGTGCTGGACTTGGTGCTGGATTTGCCTCTGATGCGAAGGCTGCAAAATATGGTGAGAAATTTATCCTTTAACTCCACTGCTTTCGCACAAGTTCTCTAGTTAATCCTCTTATTTGACTGCAGGTGGCGCCGGTGCAGTGATCGGTACCGCTGCAGGTCAGCCTGTGGTTTCCGCTGGTCTTGGCACTGCTGGCAAAGCAGGAGGTTATGGTGGAGCTCCTTATGTGGGACAACCAGGTGGCTTGGGAGTCGACGCGGGCCTCGGTAATCACAGACGTGTGTGTGTGTGGGATAGAGCATACACTAATGCAATTCAAAAGACAATGCAAAGCATCTGTGTGTCAGATGTAGTTGAGGGTTTGAGGAAAATGGTAGAAACACAACAGGAAGTAGAAGGTGTGAAAACAAATAGTGCGGAGGTCCTGTTAGATTGACAACGCAGCATGTACATATTAACTACACACACACACACACACACACCTGAACACACCTGCACCGCTTTTACTGGTTACGGCCTCACTGCCGCTAACTACCTACATCATGTATAACTCACTCGAGTTTCAGCAGAATAATGAAACGTGGGGTGGTGATATCATTAGTTACAGCTACATTATCCTACTGAAGTCTCTCTCTATCTCTCTCGATCTCATCTCTCTCTCGATCTCATCTCTCTCTCGATCTCATCTCATCGCATCTCTCTCTCTCTCTGTCTCGCTATCTATCTCTCTATCTCATCTCTCTCTCTCTCTCTCTCTCTCTCTCTCTCTCTCTCTCTATCATCTCATCTCTCTCTATATATCTCTCTCACTCTCTCTCTTTCTCTCTCTCTCTCTCTCTCTCTCTCTCTCTCTCTCTCTCTCCCTCTCTCCCATAGGTAACGGTGGACTCCTGGAGCCTGTTACTGGTAAATTTTGTAAATCTTGAATAAATCTGTGGGAAAAACAGATCGGTGGCTAATCCGTACAGCATGTGCTACTAATGGCATCATTTCCTGTGTAACGCATTGGAAAACTGAGAACTACTGACTAATTTATAAAGTAGGAGGGGCTTATTCTCTCTTTGTATAAACAATACTGTATACATACACATCATCCTGTTCATGGTGATAGTAAGTCTTTATGTAGACTTACTGCCTCTGTATGTAGTTCTATTCCACCTTTATGTACACATTTTCCCTCTTTGTCACCTGCTTACTTCTTTATTTAACCCTATTACCTCTTTATGTACCCATATGACCTCTATATGTAACCCTATTACCTCTTTATGTAACTCTTACAGCTCTATGTAAGCCTATGACCTCTTTATGTAACCCTATGTCCTCTATATGTAACCCTATTACCTCTATAAGTAAGTGTAATTGTAATCTATATGTAATTTCATCTATTTTTAGAGCTCTTCCATCTTTGTCGTTCTATTCTATCTTTATGTAGATTCATTTGTTAACTATGTCATGTGACATTTGTGGTGTTGAAAATGGTAAACAGATTATATAAAATATAAAACAAATTATTATAGCAGGATTATTTAACCCTGACTCAGAAGTCTGCCTTTTTTTGTTCCTGTCCAGACGGAGGCGCCGGTCAGCTTCCCTACAATGGAGCACCGGTCATTCCAGCCGGACTGGACGGTCAGTCAGAGAGAACGAGAAATGATCTTACCTCATACAGAATATATATGAGATGATGAAGAGTGGGATTTGACCGTGTGTGTGTGTGTGTGTGTGTGTGTGTGTGTGTGTAGGTGATAATGGCTATCCCTATGAAACGCAGCAGCTCAGTCTAGGAGGCAACAATGGAGCCAAGCCAGCATATGGTAAGTGTGTGTTTTTACTTCATATACACAAATATCAAAGAAAAAGTTTATTTTTATTAATAATCTGTATATTTTAATGCAGGTTATGGAGCAGCTCTCAGGGCTGGAGGTCAAGGTCCGTACGGAGGTAAGGGTCACAGACTCTTTGATCAGTAACATGTTTACGAACGATTACACTAACGATTTTAAAATGCAATTTTGAATTTTTTAGCCGCAGGAAAAGATGGCAGCAAGTACACGGCAGCCGGTTACTACGGTAACGGTATCAAAGGTAAGAAAAAAGGGGGGGGCTTGTGTTTTTTTTTTATTCTATGTTTCTTTATTAATAAAGATGTAAAAAAGGGTTAGGGTGTTTATAAATAATTAAATAAATGTTTACTGTTTGTTTGTGGTGTGCGCTGACTGTGTGCATGTCTGATGTGTGATATTTTTCTGTCGCCTTCGCTGCAGGATGACTTGCGGGTCTCTGAGGTGTGATCCTGTCTGATGTTTTGTTTCCTTTCTCCTCCTTCGTCCTCCTCCGTGTTCTGCATCGACGTTCCTGTCCGTGTCCTGTCTACGATCGTGTGTTAGTGTTGATTCGGTGCTTTAATGTCGTCGTCTCCTGCCGTCTGTGTGTACACGCAGTGGTCAGGATGTGTGTGTGTGTGTGTGTGTGTGTGTGTGTGTGTGTGTGTATGTGTTTTTCATTTTTATGTCGTTGTTTTTTGTCTCATGTCCTTGTTTTGTGTGTGTATCTCACTAAAACCTCTCGAGCACGATGTTTGCTTGTTATTTCTTGGTTGAAGTCTCAGTAACACGAGAACGTCTCAGTCACTTCTCACGAGTCGTCGTGTAATCGGATCATCAGCGCTGATTATCGGATTCTTAAAGCCGTTAACCAGAACAAACTGAAGCACATGGTTTTAGTTTTTATTTATCATGTTTTAATCTCTCAGACCTCATCTGTTTACAGGAAACACTTAACTTCCTGTCTCGCCTAGCGTGCTGCTTCACGGCAGATTATACACACACTCATGCTGCTGTGTTTAAAAATAGGAACTTTATTTTAAATATAATATCCAGGGACAATATCCAGGGAAATGTACCAACTCACTAATATATAAATACATCAATATGTAAATATATATATGGATCGGTGGGAGTAGCTTTTCTCCCAGAATGGATGAAATCATTTAAAACAAATCATGAAAACAATTGTAAATATTATACAATCATTTAACTGTGACGAATATGCAACAAAAAAAAAGGATTCTGGTAAAATGACCGTAAAACTATTCGGAAGGGGGCAAATACCTTTTCACAGGAGCTGCACCACACTTTTATTCGGCTGGAATCCGATCTGCCTAAAGGTTAGTGGCGCTTGGTCAGGAATCACCCCCATTTCCTGCAGCATGTCCTTAGGAATGAGTCGAGAGTGCCGTGACACGTACGTGTTCTCCACATTAAAGTTCATAGGGGCCCCGATGTAATCGCTGCAGGTTGGGCCCCCAAGACTCGGCCCACAAGACACCTCGGTTTTATAATACAACACGCCGTGATTCAAGTTACAGAAATTCTGGCCAACGCCTGCTTTCAGCGGGATGTGGCAGCTGCCGAGCTGGTCGTCGTCCCATTTGCTGTCTTCATCCCACACCTCCATCTTTAAAGGGTCGAAACTGGTCAGAATGACATCACCAAGGTCGAAGGTCATAGCCCAGTGCGGATTGTTGTTGTTATAGATCACCGGCGTACGTCCGATCTGCTTGTTGTTTTTGTCGTAAACTTTGACGTAGCCGTCTGTGGCGGTCGTGTGATCTCCCCATAACCCAGACCCCCGCAGGACAGTAACCTTGGCGCGGGCGATGCCACGCTTGGTGGGGCAGCAGTCAGAGGACACGCCCGGGTTGTTCCTGCACGTACACATGCACGGTTCTTTGGGATCTGGTTTGATTCCGGTGCTGCACGGCTCCGAGCAGTTTCTCCACAGAGACTTCTCCAGGATAAAGTCGTGGATGGCTTTGCGCAGGTGCTTTCGGGTCGGGTTAGTGGTGGGAAGAAGCTCATGCAGAGGATGAAGAGAATACGAAATCACATCTGGGAACAGCGGGATGGAGGAAAGCCACTCTTTATAAGCACCAGGGTCTTTATTTGCAGAGAAGAGGAGATCAGGCTCTGTAGTGTGTCCACCGGTGATCTCTGTTAGTCTTTAGAATAGAGAGGAAAAGTGTTGGTGTGAGGGGTTAGAGTTAGAGTTAGTTAGTATCAGAGTTAGTTAGTGTTAGTGTTAGGGTTAGGGTTAGTGTTAGTGCTAGTGTTAGTGTTAGAGTTAGGGTTAGGGTTGGGGTTAAGGTTAGGGTTGGGATTGGGGTTAGGTTTAGTGTTAGAGTTAGTGTTAGAGTTAGTGTTAGTGTTAGAGTTACTGTTGGGGTTAGAGTGAGTGTTGCGGTTAGAGTTAGGGTTAGGATGAGGGTTACGGTTAGTTTTAGCATAGGAGAAAGTATTAGGGTTAGGGTCAGTGTTGGTGTGTGGTTAATTTTAGTGTGTGGTCAGTGTTAACTAGATCTCCTGAGCGTGTAACCCACCGGTCATTGAAGTTACTGGAGAAGCTGTTTTTAGTCTCAGTCTTGCTCTTGGCTTCATCACAGTGTTTGCTGTTTACGTCAGCGTTAACTTTCCCCATCACGCTGGCAGATGCTTCCACTTCCAGACACTTCTTCACTTCGTCCACACTCAGACCCTCCAGAGACGTCTGGCATTGTCTGATACTGGTCACAGACTGGACCTTCCCCCCCAGAGTCACCTGTCCAGAACAGGAGCATCACTCACAATGTTGGGACTCGTTACAGAAAACACGTCATGTTTATTACCATCAATAAATTCATCATTTGTTTACATTTGTAATTCTTAGTAAAATAAAAAGATTTTTTGTAACTTTTAAAACTACATTTTATTATATCAGAGTTTGTGATGTGTTACCTTGGTGATGTAGTGCGTGCCAAAGCTGTCGATGAGTTTATAGAAACGAGACTTAAATTGAGGATCGTACTTTTTGGGAAGCTGTTTCAGAGCGTGTTTAAACTCCGGATGAATTAGCGGTCTGTTAGAAACCCTGTAACTGGAGATGAACATCACAACGGGTTAGTACTTTATCTTAACTGACACACTTTATCTTACACACATCAACTTACACACACTTTAACTTACACACTTTATCTTACACTCTAACTAGGAGATATGTGCACAGGGACATTGTCATACTGGAACAGTGTTAGAGAAATACTATTTCATTTGGTTAATGTGTTGAAACTGCTGATTGGTCGATTGTGGGATTAATTCCCATCATCACAAAACTGACACTGCTGGGCCCCAGAGCAAGTCCCGTAACCCTTAAGTGTTCATTTGTATTTAAATAAGGATTAATGTAAGACGCTCTGTATGACGGCTTCTGCTAAATGCTACAAATGTATAGCTTGGGAACACACAGCTTGGGAACACACGATGGCGACGATCTTACCTGTAATATTCACAGGAAACACTCTGGCTGGTGAAACTGAACCTGTCCTTTTTGGTTTTCTCCATCGAATACTCTGCAAGCTTGGACATGCTGCCTGCCAGCATGAGCGACCCTTGACCCCTCTTCACGTTGAAGCCCAAGTTCATCTTCCAGTCGTTCTCGATGCAGGAGGTGCTGGAGCTTACCAATGACTCGCTGGATTGGTAGACAGAGCTGGATAACTTCATGCTGCACTTGGGGCTCGCTCTCCAATCCTCCACAGAAACCGGGAGCTTCTGCATCTTCCCGTCCACGTACGGGTTCTTACACAGAGTGCACGATTTGTTCTTATTTTTCCATCTTTTCATGTCGATCACAAAGGAACCTTTCCGCTGGATCTTGGTGATGTCGAAGCCTTCTCCAGCGAGGTCGGACCCCGGAGCGAAGTCTGCTTCAATACAGTCTCTCACGGTTCCTGTTTCACATGACTGGGTCAGAGGAAGGACGACCGAGAGGGAAAGAAGACTTGACCAGAGCAAAGTGGTTAGTGAAGGGGACATAATCATGGAGGTGTGTTCACTGGTGCAGTCTGAGGGTCCTGGTGGTGGTTCTTTTCTGTGGGGCATAAAAAGATATGCTGACATAAACAAACTAACTTGGTGATAATGAAAAGGTTAATCTATCACCAGGGGGTCCATGTTAAAGCTGAAACCATGTTAATACCCAAAGAACCCCCTGAGGAACAAGAAGTTAGTTATGACTGACACTGAATAAGTTCTTGCTGCGTGATTAAGAAGACATCATGTAGACTGTTTGCTTACCTGCACTATCCTGAACTGTCACGGGTAACTGTTAGTGTGTGTGTGTGTGTGTGTGTGTGTGTATGTGTGTGTGTGTGTGTGATGTATCTGACTCTGCCGGGGGATGGGCTTCACTTCTGTTTCATCAGAAATCATATGTAGTTATGATGCGTTATTACCTCTTTTGGAAAAGTAAACTGCTTCTGAGTGGTTTATACTCTGAGTACACAAGTGAGTCAGATATTTTTACTCATCCCTGGATGCAGTGGTGGTTTATATCATCTCACCTCAACAGTGTTAAAATAACACACCAGGTTTAAAACTACTGGGTTACCATCGAAGTACAAGATCATTTAACATGTGACTCGATAAAGTCTGTAGCTGGAGAGGAATTTAAAGGCAGTTATTTAGTGAATATTGTGAAGTGTTGCCCCAGTCACCGCCCCATACCCCTGCAAAGACAACCCAAAACCACACATGTAGCTTGTGCGCATTTTCTGGAAGTCACATGGGTTTTGTGGGTGTTCTCGATGTGTGAAAGCATTTCCAGCTTAAAACATACACATCAGACCTTTTACTATATATATAGTCATACTTAACTATGCTTCTCAATCAGGGAATTTGGAGGATTCTTTATGAGTGATGTTAAATTATCTCCTCTACAGATGATTTATCTTAATTGAATTTGTGTTTAGCACTGAAGAGAAAGAGCAATAGTCAGTATTTTGTTTTGACCTTCCCTCAAAATTATTTTGATCAGTCATTAGCTGGTGGATCTTCTTAATGCTTTCAGAAACATGCACATGTTCCCCTTAAGTTCCTCCGACCTGTTATATCATATAAATGTTCCACAGATACTTGTTTGTTTCACATAAATTTTATTAAGCGTTTGAAATAAGACATTTGCATCACAGCTGAGCAGAAGTGGAGGATTGTAAGAATGTAATTCTTATCTGCTGTAAATTAAAAGCGGAAGAATTAGGGTTAGGTTTCTACTTCAAAGCTAATATTTGGTTGAAAAATATGGTTGAAAGTTGCCCAAAGGTCACTACTGGTCTACAGTTCAACGCCTGTAGCTTTGGGAACGGTGCTCTGGTTGAAGCGGGGAATGTCTTCATTGAGGAGCACTCCCATCTCCCGCAGCAGGTCTCTGGGAATCGGACGAGCATTGCGGGAGACGTACACTTTTGCCAGCTGTGCATCCATTGGGGAGGACTTGTACTAGGAACATGAAGGACCGGTCAAACCAGGAATGCAGGTCACCTCCACATTGTAGTACAGCATTCCATGGTTGAGTGCGCAGATCTTTTCATTCTTTCCAACCTTCAACGGAGTGGCGCATGTCCCGAGCAAATCTTCTGAATTGTTGTCGGCATCAAACACCTTCAGCTTCAGGGTGGAACTAGAAATGTCTGCATCCCCAAGATGGAATTTGGCGTTCCAGTACGGGTTGTCGTTGTTATCGATCTTAAACGTCTCTTCTCTAAATATATTATTTAAGTAGAGCTTTACGTAGCCATCTGTCCCACTCAACGTATCTCCATATAACCCTGAACCTCTAAGTACAGTAACTGTGACTTCAGCAGACCCTTTCTTTTTGGGACAGCAGTTTACAGACAACTGTGGGTTGTTTAGGCAGCTGCACCTGCATGGCTCGTTGGCGTTGACCTTCACACCAGTGTGGCATGGGCTCGTGCAGCTTTCCAACAGACCTCTCTCGAGGATGTATTCTCTGATGGCATTGTGTAAAGAACCTTTGGCCGGGTCCTTCGCCGGCAGCAAACCGTGAATGGACTCGAGCGAGTAGGAAATGACATCAGGGTGAGTGGACAGAGATGAAATCCACTCTTTATAAGCCATTGGGTCGTTGTTTGATGAGAAAAGGAGGTCGGTAGTCTGTGTGTAGCCACCAATCACATTTGTATTCCTTTTGGAAATGATAAATGTGTTTAGATTAATCAAATATGTTTGGAATAATGTCATATAGTGAAGAGCAGCGCAAACCTGTCACTGAAGCTGCTAGCGAAGCTCGTTTTACTCAGAGACTTGTCCATTTTACTCTTGCACATCTCAGTCTTGGCCCGAAGGTTTGCAATCATTCCTTTGCTGGCACTAGCCTCCACCTCAAGACACGTCTTCACCTGGTCTACAGTCAGACCCTGCAGGGACGCCTGGCACTCACTGATGCTGGTCACAGAGTCAATCTCTCCACCCAGAGTCACCTGAACACAACCACAGGGTTTTTATTAGTCAACACATACACAGTGACTCTACTCTACCAATGGGAATAGTTACACAGCTGGTATTAGACAGACATCCATATCCAGAGTGACTTACAATTATTTTATTCATACAACTGAGCAGCTGAGGGTTAAAGGCCTTGCTCAAGGGCCCAGCAGTGGCAGCTTGGTGATCAGGGGACTTAGCAGTTCAGAAAACCTAACATCTTAGCCATTATGCTACCACATACCACATACATAGGTTAACATCTGTTGTGTCATTTACCTTTGTAGTATAGTGAGTACCAAACTTATCGATCAGCTTGTAATACTGGTGCTTTGAATGTTCATCATATACCGAAGGAAGATTTTTAATTTCATTAATTAGCTCTGGGTGCACAAGAGGACGGCTCGAAACTCTGTATCTACAAAACACATCATACAGGAGAACTCAGTAACAAAGAAGAACAATGCTGTATTTATACAATTATATAAATATCAACATGAGACAGCTTTTCCTGAAAAACTCGGTACCTGTAATATCCACAGGATACAACATGTTTGGTGAAGATCATCTTGTCTTTCTTGGTTTTCTCCATTGAATATTGAGCCAGGTTGGACTTACTTCCTGCTAGCATCAGCGATCCCGAGCCCTTTGGCGTCATTATGTTTAATTCTGTCTCCCACTTGTTCTCAATAGAGGAGGCACTGGCCTTTACAAGGGACTCACTGGACTGGAAGATGGAGCTGGTCAACTTCATTCTGCACTTCTGAGTCGGTCTCCAGTCCACCACAGAAACCGGTAGCTTCTGTGTTTGACCTTCCATGTAGGGGTTCTTACACAGGGTGCAGGAATTGTCGTCCTTCAGCCAGGAGCTCATATCGACGACGTAGGCTCCTTTACGTTGCATAGTGGTGATGTCAAAGCCTTCTCCTGCCAGGTCAGTTCCAGGGGGGAAGTCCACATTGTCACACTGAGTCTTGTTGGCCTTGAAACAGCGCTGGACAGTCGGAGGAGGGAAACTCGCCGCAAACACGGCCAAAATCAGCAAGGTCTGCAGCATGGCTGGATTCGATCTATGTCCTGTTACTGGATTGAAAGAATTTAGATTTTAAACATAAAAATATAGTTTCTCCACTGTACAAACATTTATTTATTCATCCGTTATCTAGCGTTTATCCTGTTCAGGGTCTAAGGGGCGCTGTATTGTATCCCAGATAACTTAGTGTGTGAGTTAGGGCGGGGTACATTCTGTACAATCAGCAGTTAATCACAGGACTAACACTTAGATACAGACAACCATTCACACACACACATTCACTCCTATGTACAATTTAGAGTAACACATTCACCTATGTACAATCACATGTGTTTGGAGGTTAAATTTATGTGCTTGGTCTCAGCCCCAGACGGTCAGCGCCCATTTTAACCCCTTTGTGTAATATGTAGGGTTAATGTTAGGGTTAGGTTAATTATGTTAGGGTTAGGTTAATTAGGTTAGGGTTAGGTTAATTAAGTTAGGGTTAGGTTAATTAAGTTACGGTTAGGTTAACCTAATAGGTTATTTTACAAAGCATGTATAAAATCCTGTATAATTTAGCTTTAACTTATATTCTCACTTACAAGACTAATTGTCAGAATGCAGATGTTTAATTCCGTCAACAGTCATGTTTAGTTTTTTAGTGTGTAGTAAAACATTAATTTTTAAATTTGTTTCTATTTAACAAACAGAATGAAGTTTGCTGCTATAAACACTAAAATTGTTTCTTTAATCTTTATGTTAATTAAAGGTCCAAGTTAGAGATTTTAGCTTTGTCCTTTTTTTTATTGATTTATTTATTTCCGGACATTTGGTGTGTGTGTGTGTGTGTGTGTGTGTGTGTGTGTGTGTGTGTGTGTGTGTGTGTGTGTGTGTGTGTGTG
>JAOUQX010000019.1:15005350-15032956 GCA_028566295.1 Liobagrus marginatus | reverse complement strand
GATTTGACATACGAGTGATTTGAGTTAAGAGCCACGTCACGGAACGGATTAAACTCGTAAGTCGAGGCCTCACTGTAAATGTATTTCGTTATATTTATGTGCTCACCATAAAACTTGAACTTAATTTTCATTGACCAGCTGATATTTTATTCTTGTTTTATTTTTGTTTATTAAACGATTAATCTGTGTGGGTCCGTCCTTGTGCACGGAGTGTTTCGGCGGATCTGTACTTTTATCTACCTTTGTTTTAGAGAAATTAATAAAGCAGATATAATAAACTATGCATCATTTAAACGCTGAAACACACCACATATAAATACACCACAGATTAGAGGGTTAAAGGAAATGTTGAAAGAGTGGCCGTTGAAACGGGAACAAAATAAAGGTCACAGTTTACGTTTCATTGCCTATGATTCTGATAGTGCGCGCACCGTTACGCGGCGTATAGTGTTCCGTTACATGCCGTATAAGGCGTATAGTGTGCACCGTTGCGCGGCGTATAGGACGTATAGTGTGCACTGTTACATGGCGTACAGGGCCGTATAATAGAGTATATTACACTACATCTGAATCTCCCAATCAAAACGTCGTCTTAAGAAGCGTTGGTGTTTTTGGAGGTGGTTTCTAGTAGCAGCAGAAGGACGCTACAGAGTTGTCTAGTCGTGAACTGGATCCTGTTTTTAATCCGTAAGTTTTAACACCATTGTTTCGGATGTTTAAAGTTGAGTTTATTGGTTTATTGGTCACATGCACATCATACAGTACAACATACAGTGAAATTCTTTGAGTCCGCATATCCCATTATACAAATTTGAACGCTGGGGTCAGAGCGCAGTTAACACGTATACACGCAGTATAATGCAGTATAAACGTTTATAAACGTTTATCGTGTGTTTGCAGTTTTTGTATCACGGTAGCAAGTGACAGGGTTGAGTTTTCATGGACCCATGTACAGGTCATAAAATTAGAATATCAAAAAGTTTTCTTTCACTAATTCCATTCAAAAACTGAAACTTGTATATTTTATTCATTCATTACACACACACTGATATATTTCGAATGTTTATTTGTTTTAATTTTGATGCTTATAACTGACAACTAAGGAAATCCCAAATTCAGTATCTCAGAAAATTAGAATATTACTTAAGACCGATACAAAGAAATGATTTTTATAAATCTTCTACAACTGTAAAGTATGATCATGTACAGCACTCTATACTTAGTTGTGTCTCCTTTTGCCTGAATTACTGCACCAATGCGGCGTGGCATGGAGTCGATCAGTCTGTGACACTGCTCAGGTGTTGCGAGCGCCCAGGTTGCTCTGATAGTGGCCGTCAGCTCTTCTGCACTGTCGGGTCCGGCATATCGCATCTTCCTCTTCACAATACCCCATAGATTTTATACGGGGTTAAGGTCAGGCGAGTTTGCTGGCCAGTTAAGAACAGGGATATCATGGTCCTTAATCCAGGTGCTGGTTGCTTTGGCACTGTGTGCAGGTGCCAAGTCCTGTTGGAAAATGAAATCTGCATCTCCATAAAGTTGGTCAGCAGCAGGAAGCATGAAGTGCTCTAAAACTTCCTGATATATGGCTGCGTTGACCTTGGACCTCAGAAAACACAGTGGACCAACACCAGCAGATGATATCACACCCCAAACCATCACTGACTGTGGAAACTTTACACTGGACCTCAAGCAACATGGATTGTGTCTCCTCTCTTCCTCCAGACTCTGGGACCCTGATTTCCAAAAGTAATGTAAAACTTACTCAGCAGCAGTCCAGTCCTTTTTGTCTTTAGTCCAGGCGAGACGCTTCTGATGCTGTCTGGTGTTCGAGTGGCTTGACCCAAGGGATATAAACAAACTGAATCTGTGCGTTATAACAGTTATGATAAAAGATTTATTGTTCTACAGTTATGTACAAACTCTGTATATTGTAGCTGTGCTATAATATTTATACTGGTATGTTGTAACAGTAACATTTTATTTTCTTGCAGATAATAGAATAAATTATTAAAACACTATTTTAAACTTACGGTTGATTATTTAAATTAAAGCAGTGTTTAATCTTAACGATAATTTCATGGTTTTTACTTGAACTTTGTACTTAATATTAAATAATAATAAAAAAGTAAAGTTGTGGTGTTTAATCTGTGCGGTATTTTACTGTATGTTTGTGTAACACAGCTTTTATAATGTTACGTTTTTGTTTGTGTTTTTACAGAGCAGTCGTCCTCCAGTCTGAGCAGTGAGAGGGAGTGGATGGTTTCATTACTTCACAACTGTGTGTGAGCTGAGCACAGCAGTGTGTATGTGTGTGAGCGGAACAGAGCAGTGTGTGTGTGTGTGTGAGCGGAACAGAGCAGTGTGTGTGTGTGAGCGGAACAAAGCTGTGTGTGTGTGTGAGCGGAACAGAGCAGTGTGTGTGAGCGCTGAACTGAGCTGTGTGTGTGTGTGCGAGCGCCGGGCAGCAGTGTGCGCGCGCGAGCGCCGGGCAGCAGTGTGCGTGTGTGTGTGCGCCCGAGCGCCGGGCAGCAGTGTGTGTGTGTGTGTGTGCGAGCGCCGGGCAGCAGTGTGCGTGTGTGTGTGTGTGCGAGCGCCGGGCAGCAGTGTGCGTGTGTGTGTGTGCGCCCGAGCGCCGGGCAGCAGTGTGTGTGTGTGTGCGCGCGCGCGCGAGCGCCGGGCAGCTGTGTGTGTGTGTGTGCGCGCGCGCGCGCGAGCGCCGGGCAGCTGTGTGTGTGCGCGCGCGCGAGCGCTGGGCAGCTTTGTGTGTGTGCGTGTTCTCCCTGCTTTTTGTTCCAAACATCAGCACACACCCAAATAAAACCAATGTTACACACATGGTGTGTAGTAACCCCTATTACAGTATGTTTAGCTCTTTCTCAGGTGGAGGTTAAGAACAACACACCAGTTGGTTCTAGTAATGATTTAAATCGGTGAAGGAAACAAACGTGTTGCTGTATTTTAATTATGAAACAACAACTTCTGTGTTAACTTTATCCGGTGTGTAAACAGCACGTGTTTGTAGTTTGGGGGTTAAAATAGAAACTAAAAACGAGGAAACGCAGTTGGCTCGCGCAGTGGATAAACACGTGGTCCTGTGGCAGGCGCGAGCGTAACTTGCTTTAACACCGTTAATTATACAGTTACTGGACCCGATTTTAACACTAACTCTGGCAGAGGGAATTTTTTCAGTTATTTGTCGTTTTGCGTCGACTCGAAAAGAAACACACTGGGCGGTATTTGTCTTCCGGGGGCGGAGTCAATCCGAGTCTCAGCGCTGTACCTGAGCATTACACTACTTACACTACATTAAATTACACTAACTACATTAAACTATTGTAATACAGTAGTATGTTTTGTATGTATGTAAGTATGGCATCACACTAATTCAGATTTTATAGTGTATAAATTCCGCGTGTTATTATTTAAATACTATTTGGTAAACTTTAATGGTTACATAAATGAATGCATTAGTATATATTTATACATACGCTGTCCTTACCTCCGTCTGCGCACGTGAAAGTTTTCTGTGATAAATCTCCGTTCGTTTATCTCCGTTCATTTCGGTTGGAGTAACGTGTTTGCAGGGGAGCAGTTCGTTTCCCGTTTCGTCCGTGTGAGTCAACGTATCTTTCAGTCACCGGTTACCTAAAAAAAATAAAGACAAATAAAAAATCAAAAAAGTTACACTTGCTTAAGGCACTCGAACACGCGCGCAACCGCTTCAGATCCGCCGCGCGCTTCCTCTGTGCCATCACGTGTCGTGTGTGACGGTGGAGACTTTTTAATGTTAGAGCTTAGAACGGGTTTATTTTTTTGTAAATTGTCTACGTAAATGTTTGTGAAGGTTAATTAAATGTTCTGAATAAGACTCTGTAAGTGTAGCATGCTGCGGCGCGGTGCTATAAAATAGTATTTAAATAATAACACGCGGAATTTATACACTATAAAATCTGAACTTAGTGTGATGCCATACTTACATACACACAAAACATACTACTGTATTACAATAGTTTAATGTAGTTAGTGTAATTTAATGTAGTGTAAGTAGTATAGTGTAATTTAATGTAGTGTAATGTTTTTCCTTACCTTTAATTAATTGACAGGAACAAGCTCGAGCTCTTTGAGGTTTTTAATCCGTTAGAAGCTCAGCGGCTCCAATTAATGTTTCAGACACAAAATAAATCAAGCGACTTCCTTTTGTTTGTACACAGCCACGTTCCTCGCCGTGATTGCGCATGCGTGACGAGCCTCGGGTTGACTCCGCCCCCGGCACACAAATACCGCCCAGTGTGTTTCTTTTCGATTCGACGCAAAACGACAAATACACGGAATAAATGACTGAAAAAATTCCTTCTGCCAGAGTTAGTGTTAAAATCGAGTGTAAAATATAATTTATGTTTGATGTATGTATGAATGATATATAATTAGCATGGCAGTAAACCAAGGTACGCTCGCGCCTGCCAAAGGACCAATAAATAAAAAGGACCTGGGTGCGAGGGAGCCCAAACGGTCCTACGCGTGACGTCATAAGGGATTGTTATTGTACGCCGGATTCTTCAGGATCATCAGACCTGCATAACACAGCTAAAGACCAAGTACATCAACATTAGTGTACATTAGTACATAAACATTAGTGTACATAAACAGTGTACATTAACACTAGTGTACATTAGTACATTAACGTTCATACATTAACATTAGTGTGCATTAACACAGTTATTCATGTGTGTAATCTACAGCGGTATAACTCCAACACCGACATGATAAAAACAGGCTTTTATGAAAAATGACACGGAACACATGTGGGGTCATCGTTAAACACACACAGCAGCCACTCAAAGGTATTCCTGCATCTTTATTAGAACTCTTAACTTCTTTTATTCGTATCTTAAAACATTTGTAGTTCATATCTGTGTATATGTATTACACATACACACACATTTATATATTCTGTAAATAATCTTTCAGCACTTCATATGTAATATTCTTCCTTTTTTTTTCTCCAAAAGAAAGAATAACAAAAGAAACCACGCTGCTTTCTGCACACCCCGCTCACCGGCAGCGTCAGGCAGGTCATGTGACCCTTCTTTGGGTCGGTACAGGATTTCGGCTCCAAGGTGCCACAGCGACTGCATAGCCTTGAAAGGTCAAGTCATTTTTCTTTCTTTTCTTGTCTGGGATGCGAAAGGAATAAAGAAAAACGGAAAACAAAACTGGTGCGAATGGGAGAAATTTCCCGTTACCTAAAATGAAGCGGCGTTAAGTTACTCTGAAGGCTAACGAGTATGCAACATGTTGCTGATGCGGTCAGCAAACGTTCACAGCCTGACGTAGCGGCTCATTCGGAGGCGGTCGTTTGGATACCACGCTTCAGTTAACATTTAACAACCGCAACGGGCTAGCTAGCTTTGTTCAGACACCAGAGGCTAACACGTTTCATGTAAGCTAAATAAACCTTAAAGCTCCTGCACATAAAAATATCATTTCTTTCAAATGTTTTCTTTTTAAAAAGTTGGCAATGAACTCAGTTTTTCCATCCCATCTTTCTAAATGAAACACGACCTTTTGATTACCGTCGCCTCCTAGTGGATCAGCGCTAAAAAAGCATGCGGTCTTCTGTTAGTGAATGCTAAGTGAACGAGCGCCGAGTTAACAGCATTAAAACCCAAACATGTTTGACGTTACAGGATGTGTAGAAAGCACTGGGCGTAAACAACAAACAGCTTTTTCTCCTCAGGTTTATGCGTTATTTGGAAGACAGAGATTCTTTAGAACGCTTTACCGAGCACGATCGTGGGCTTCATCGTCCCTGCTGTCATCACGGGTGGGGGTGGGGGGGACTGAACATGCGTTCGTCTTCCTTTCGTTTCTTATACGTCTGTGTCTGGCTAAAGGTTGGATAAAACAAAGTGCCGCCGGAGATAGATGATGGGGATGGGAAAGCCCTTTTTTATTTTATTTTTTCCACGGATATGTGACTGTATCTCCGACTGTTTCCCCCAAACCTCGCACGAGCACACAGACGCTCACGGTTACACAAAATGGTTTCACCCACAGCGTTTGCATATACGGTTGGATTGCGGTTATACGGTTCGAGGTGTCCTGATTTTATCACGTTACAAACATGTTCGGGTAGACGAGGGCGGAGCTTAGGTTCACTTTGACCAATAAACGTAAGCCTGTGCAGCTTTCTTTAGAAATGGTCGTCGCTTGCTTCTCGTGGGGCGGGTCATTCAGGCAAACTCCTCTGAATGTATGAGGGTCTTTGCCATGTTAGCTTGCACTAGACTCAATTTTATCGCTAGCTACAAGATTAGCAAATTAAACTATACCTTAAACAAGCGAACGTCTGTATTTTTTTTTTTTTTTTTTTTTTTTTTTTTTTTAAGTAAACATGGCAAAGAACTTCTTACATGCACAAAAGGAAACAATCTGACTGAATTTAACGGTCGGATTTTGGTTTTCTGGGAAGCGGTCATTATAAGATCTCAACACTAAGAAAAGCCACTCGGATGTGTAAATTGAGGCGTTCCTGTATGATAAATATACCCTGTACGTGCTGCACGCAGACGCAGTCGACTATTTTTAGATACGTGGGTTAAACTATATCATTGTGGAAATAAACCAGTAGCTAAGATAATCCGCTAACTCAATGCCATATTAACAACTGTGCTCCGCCCTCACTAAATCATAGACACCTCCTACCGGGACACATCAGGTTAAGGGGAGCAGAACGTCATCTGATTACAGCAAGGACCACGAACGCAAGCGGCTGCTTTTAACTTAACTACAATTAATCTCTTCTTTTATATAACATTAGTATTCCAGACCCTTTAAAGTTTAAAAATGTCTTTGTCTTAAGAACAATCGTCATATTAAAACAGATATACGCACGAATGCCACAAATTCGGGGCATCTGGCTGTACATCCCACTTTGCCTCCGAATGTTAAAGGCGGCGTGATGAGGAAAGAGATTTTAGCCCCTCTCGCGCTCTCTCTCTCTCGCCTCCTGTGTAGACGGTGAACCTCGGCATCGCCGTCCAGTCACTTCAACTGGCCGAGAGTCTCGTAAAAATTATGATACATCTTTGTTGTTGACGTCGTTCGCTTCTGGTCCGTCTGTAGATAATTAGGTGTCCCATCGTTGTACTGAAAATAAATAGTGTGTAGATATTTACGGAGGTGGGCTTGATCAGTTGCCATAGGTAAGTGTGTATTCTGTTGGTCTGGGAACTTGCTTTTAGTTTTTCTTTAGAGTTTTTTTTTTTGCTACGGGTTTGTAATACAGTGACCAGTCTGTTCATATATTATATATATTTTATATATAGATTTAGGCTATGAGAAGGTTCTAGCAAAATACAACAAGCTTTGGCGAACGCCTCCAAAGGTAAAAACGACTTCCGTACACCGTTTCGTTTAGTCTCACACACACACACGGATGTACAGAAGAGGGATTGTAGGGTCAACACACTCTCTCCGAGTTAGGGATTAGGCAGTAAACTGGCCACTGCTCTGAGCACCTGGGTTTTCACCAATCAATTTCTTTTCTCATTTACACGGTGACGATGTTCGATGTTTGGTTATAAGGAATATTAACCGGAACCAATCAGAAAAGGGAGCGTAAGGCATAGAGTCACATGCGACATTGAACAAAAAAAGAAAGAACGCAACAGATTTGCGCTTGTCAGGAATAAAAATATAAATAAAATGTACAAACCAAGACCTGCAATATCTATGTTCAATTGTTTCTGTTGAAGTGTTTGGCTCAGATTACGGTCCTGCTTCTGATTTAGGCCCTTGTTTGATCAGCGAGAGAACGTGTGCGAGTGATCGGTGATGTGCGGGTTGGTGACGGATAAGCTCAGTATCCTCCTCTTTCGGAAGTCTGTCTTCTGGCGTCCCTTTACTGGTTTCTTCCTCTCGTTTTTTTCTGTGATGTCCTCGTCGAAAAGTCCGTCAGCCACAGTTATCACTTGCACTTTGTGTCCTTCTAGCTTTTGGTGTCCCCCATCTCAGCTCCGGGCGCCTTCGTCTCTGGCTCTTCCATCTTGCGTGGAGACGGTAGATATGGCGAAATGGCTAGAATACAACCTGAGGGAAAGTGGAAAGGCTTTTTACAAAAGCAGTATGTCTGCGTTTCTCTCTGTCTTGTTCTTGCTTTTTCCTTTCTCTGACTCGTCTCGTTCTCTCATGCCATATTTCGTCTCATGCAGTGGTCAAATCCGGTTGATATCTCTGCTCTGCCCATGCACTAACCATCTTCCTACTCCTCTCTCCTTTACCCCTCTCACCTGTCCATCACCCTCCTGAGCGCTCGCTCTATATTCATGCGATGACCCACACGAGTAACACCAAGGTCCAGGAAGTCCTCCTTGGTAAGCGAAGGCAGGTGCGAGCCATCGATCTCATTGTCCAGAAAGCGCTCCCTGTGCTCAGCCAGGTTCAGGTAGGCCAGCCAATCAGCTACGTCATACTTGGTCCAGTAGGGCAACGGCTTGGAGGCAAATGGCTTGGATGGAGATGCAGGGGGCAAGTGGGGGTAACTTAGACACGTGGGTGGTGCTATAGAGTGAAGTGGCGGGGAAGATGTACCAGAGAGAAAGTGGGTGGGTGAAAGAGAGCGGGAGACCACCAGAGATGAATTGGGTGGTGGTGGTGCTCCAGAAGTAGCAAACAAAGGAGGGGATGGAGAGAAGTAAGCATCAGCTAGTGGATTAGCAGGAGATGGAGGGGTGATGGAACCACGTAGGTCATATAAGCTGCTATAGAGTGGTGTAGTAGGAAGTATAGGGAGAGAAGAAGGGCGTGGGGGACCCAGTTTAGGACGCTCTGAGGGTGAGATGAGGGGACTGGGCGCTCGTCGGCGCTGAGACTCCGCCTTACGCGACTCCCTGCTTGGGATGAACTGGAACTCTAGGGCTTTGGAGCGGTAAACAGGACGGTGCTTAGGGGAGGTGGGGTATGGTGCATAGGCTGAAGGTGATACAGGTGAATGGGAGCGGGCAGCGGTACCAGGGCTAGTGGATGAGGGTTGAGATGGGGCACTAGGGGGCTGCGGGGAAGGGGAGCGAGCCCAATTTGGGTAGAGAGGAGGATGTGGGGAAGCTGTAGGAGACTGAGATAGTGCAGGCTGAGCCAGAGGAGATGGTGAGGGGGAGCGTACCGATGGAGGGCTCAGTGCACCCGTTGAGTCCTCAGACAACCTGGGGCAAAAAATCAGATTAGAAAAATAAAGTGAGACCAAAAAAAAAAATGAAGAGAACAAAACAAAGAGCAAAAATTATTAATAAGAAAGAATACAGAATGCAAACACACATTTTCTGACGACTTCAACATGTAGTACATATCTGTTTGCATCCACAAAAGTGATGAATACTGTGAGTGACACGTGTGCCCTTATTGAGTCCTGCTATATTGTTTAATTGGTTGTTAATTAATAGCTCTGTAAGAATTTCATTTGTTGTAAAATACTACACCAGCATCAAGACATGAATGCAGTCTATGGGAGGATGGAAAAATGAGTGTGCTGTGGCAAAGGCATTGGGCATCACCAATACAAACCAATACAACCCGATACAACCAATACAGCAAATACAACCAATACAAACCGATACAGCAAATACAACCAATACAGCCAATACAACCAATACAACCAATACAACAAAATCAGAATGTCCTGGAAAAGAAAAAGAACGCTAGACATCTGAAAGTTTGCGTGAGATTAACAGCAGCAGTTGGTGAGTGAAACATTGGGAGAGATGTGAATAAATCCCCCAAAGCTACAAAACAAACCCAGCACCAACAAGCATGAGGCAGGGGGTTGAGTACACCACAATTCAGTGCTCTTGAGGGCAGAGAGGTAAAGGAGGTAAGGGAATGCTGATCGAAAGGTTGTGAGTTCACTGTGAACTATAAATGTAAACCTAAGAAGCAAACCAATGAATCTGAAAGTGAGACGGCTCACAGATATTATATAATATATATTTTATTAACCCAGAGAAACCTCTACTACAGTCCTAAAAAGGTCAAATTGTGGAACTCATAATCCAAAACATATAAGCATGGAAAGCCTGCGGGGCGTGGCTCAATCAGTTAAAAAGGTAAAGGTGCTGAGAAGGTTGAGGTTCAAGCCCCACCACCGTGACTTGGTGCCCAACTCTTGCTCCAGGAATGCTGCATCACGTCTGACCCCAGCTTCTTTCTTCTTTCTAGTGTCTACAATTAATAACGATATAATTTATTCTTGATTTATAGCATTATAGAATTTGGTATATGGGAAACAAACCTGATTTCACTGAGCTATAATGTATACGTGACAAAGACTTTGCTACCTATCTGTGGAAAAGGTGACTGGCTACTAAAATGGCTTTGTTCTAAGCAGGTTAACACATCCAGATATTAATATCAGTGTATAGGGGAAAAAACACAATGTAATAATTGCCCTTGCAGTTCCAACATAATTGCAGACTGTGTGTGTGTGTGTGTGTGTGTATATATGACAACAAGAACAGTGGTGCGATTACCTGTGTCTGAGAAGGGACAGACAGATGGACATGGATAGTAGGATTAAAGTAGGGATGACAAAAAAGAAGGAACAGTTTAAGCACGAATTCAAACAGAGTTTACTAAGACAGCGATGACAGCCGAGCAAGTCTCATGCACCCGTTAACGTAATCAATCAGGAAGCAAGACAATAAATAAATTTGTAAATGCACGACGACCAATTTCCACAAAACTCAGCTGAAAATAGGCAAAGTGTATATTTTGAACAAAATATGTCTAAAACTATGTCTCCAATGCATTCTCTGAGTGATTATTACACAATTACAGTAGATGTAAATAAATATGTAAATATACATCCGGTTTCTGTCTAATTTGAGTGAATTTGTGGCAATTGAGACGTCTCAATTCCAGTAAGAGGATATTAAACCGAACAGAAAAACTAAAATGGTCTGACCCAATAAAATTAATCCAAACTGCATACTTTAAGGCAACATGCAACACGCATGCTTCCAAAGCATATGACGTATTTAGAACTGAGCAAAAGTTTTAGGCAGGTGCAGAAATGCTATAAATCAAGAATATGTAAATTATATCGTTATTAATTGTAGACACTAGCCAATCATCACATTAGAAGCACTGACAAGTGACATCACACCTGCTAGCCCCTGTTAGTGGGTGGGATATATTACTGTTAGCGGGTGGGATATGTTACTGATTATAGTTTATATAGTTTAATTATAAGATTATTAAAGTTATATTTTAAAATTATAAATAATTTAGGTTTTATTTATCTGGAGTTAGATCAAAGAAACAGGAGGAAACCCTTGAAACCACACACTTGACTAGGCCCCTATGTATGGGCCACATGTTCTGATCAGGACTACCTCCAGCATGTATTCTAAGAAGTGATATGTAAAGATAATTTAATTGTAGACTACTTGCATATATGAAGATAAAGGATATCTTTAAATTTGGATTTGCATGTCCTTAAAAAATATAAGCAGGCACCCACAGAAAATTAAAAAGCAGATGCAGGCATACCGACACTAATCACACACACACACACACACACACACCTGTGCCTGCTGAGTGATCGTTGTGCTCCCCAGTTTTCTATTCCTTTGCTTCTTTGTTGCAATTTGGAATTCAGTTCACTGATGATGCTTGGTTTCATGCCAGACATCGGTGGGTGCAGTTTACGCCCTTCCAGATAAGTTCCATCAGATTGAACCCCACTTTCAGACACTATCTGTGTAGAGCCAGGTGACCCATCACCCCAAAGGGGCTTCATGTCAGGCGTTCTGGGCCGATCAAAGTACATGACAGCAGAGCGAGATAGTCCTTGTCCTTCCCTTATGCTGAAATCATCCCGAGTGCCCATGTCCTCTTCCTCTCCCTCCTCTTGCTCTTCCTCCTCCTCAGGCTGTTCTTCCCCACGGCGTCTGTGATAGGCCGCTGGAGCCGTGCTTGTCTGCCGCCTGAGCTCTGCCGCACGACTGCCCTCCCTATAGCGCTGTGTTTTGGGGTACGTGGAAGCAATGCTGGCTGTTTTAGTGTTGTGCATTTCGAAAGTCTGTCCATCCAGATAACTCATGTATGACTCTAAGAAATCTGCTCCACTTGTCCTGTCACTTGTTCTCTCCATCCTTTCTCTGACTCCTCCACTGCTAAGCGTCAGGATGCTGTCCAGATGGTGGTCACTACTGCTGCGACTGTCCAGCTCCTCAATACCAGAGTCTACCACAGTCTCCTGGGATTCGCCACTCTTGGCCATGGCTGAGGTTGGTGGGTGGTGCTCAGCACTGGGCCGTCTACTCCCGCTCCCTGTAGCTACTGTGGAAACAGTTGCCACGCGCTGGGTGTGCAGGCTAACAGCAGCTGCAGTGCTGGCAGCAACAGCAGTTGTAATGGTAGCGGTTGCTGTGGCACAGGTTGCGGTCATGGAGAAGCTTGAAGTTCCCCTCAAAGCGACAGATGTAGCAGAGGTGGAAGAAGCAGTAGGAGCTCCCCCATAGGCAGGGGGAGCTGGGATTGTGATAAGTGGTGGTGTGGGAGAAGTGGCACGTCTGGTTGCAGGAGTGTTATTATAGAGGTGGTGGGTCTGAGACAAGCTAAAAGGTCTGTGGTAGGAAGAGGGAGGAGGGGGCGGGGACACTGAGGGCGGTGGAGGGGGTCCTGAAGCTTGTAGGGTGGATGGTGAATGAGCTGGAGGAGGGTTTGGGGAAGCAGGGGAAGGTGAAGGGGCAGACTGCGTCAAATTAGCAACTTCACTATCATAGGAAGTGAGACTAGAGGTGGTGGAATCACCAGCCTGTGGAGAGGGCAGGGGTGTGTGAGCAGGGAAGCCAGTGATGAAGGCATCCTTTGGGGGAGGTGGAGGTGGCAGCGGAGCTGACGGTCCTGGATGGTGGTGGTGCTGCCGGGTTGCTGCAAGGTTGTTAGTGATTATAGCAGAATAACCAATTCCACGATCAAAGCTGTTAGCAAATTCTAGTGGCGGTGGCAAAGGTTCAGCAAACACAAATTCATCGTCTACATCCACTGAAGGAGCTGGAGGAGGGAGGACCATCAATCCCATACCACTTCCTCCCTGACCTCCGGTAACCGGCCCTGTTGCTGTATTTGTCGTCATGGAAGTAGGTGGAGGAGATGGAGGGGTAAGTGAGAGTATGTATGGTCCTGCTTCACTCTCCATCCTCAAGAAGGATGGTCTCCGAGGTTGCTGAGTAGTCATCTGTGTGGATGGCTGTTGTTGCTGGCTCTGAGTTCTTTCTATATCTCTCCCCCTCTCTCGTTCCCGTGAACGTTCCCTTTGCCGCTCTCTTTCCCGTTCCTTTTGTGTCGGTTGGTAGTGCTGAGACTGGTAGTGGTGTGTGTGGACTGTTTTGTCCTCAGAGAAACGAACCCTCAGCCCTTCCCTGGATGGTGCAGATCCTGCAGCCTCTCTTTCAGCACGTTCCGCAGTTTCCTCTGTCCAACCTCCCCCTGCTCCTCTAAGTATCCTGGGTGAGGGAGGTCGAGCAGAGGTTGTGGTGGCAGCAAGTGATGACGATGTGACAAGATATGAGGAAGAGCCAATGGACTGGGCAGCAGAAGAGCTCATGGAGGAAGACGGAGTGGCAACGTGAGAGAGCAGCGATGATGGTGGGGCAGCAGACGATGGAAAAGGTCCTACACTTGAGAGCTGGCGGGTGAAGTGATGTTCACCAGCCCTGTCCCTACGCATACGTCCATCATCTTTTAAGGCACGCTCCCTTGCAGCTAGTGCCAGACCCAATGGAGAGGATGGGTCTAAAACTTTCCCTGTAAGTGGGTGGATGAAGGTGGTGGTAGGCTGCTGTTGTTGTTGCTGTTGACGACTGGATCCCAGGTAAAAGTCAGCAGGTACAGACTTGGGCTGATAGTCCCCTAGAGGTGCCGATGTGGAATATTCAGGTAAACCAAAAGCAGGTGGCATGCTGCGAGCATGTTGAATGAATGTGTCTCCTGAGAACATGCCCTCATCAATGGACTTGGAGGGTCTCAGGCGAGGTGTTGGCTGGGAGCTCAGTTGCTGCTGCAGCTGCTGGGAGGCCTGGCTCCTTCCTAATCCTGATACCCCAGTACTCCCTGCCAGTTCCTCCTCAGCAGAAAGAAAAAAGGAGGCACTCTTCCGTCTAGCTTCATGGAAGCGCTCACGATCCCTGCGGGCCGCTCCTACAATAGCAGCGCCAAACTGGCTAGTGAAGTCTAGGTTGTCCTGAGGTCTGAGTGGTGGCAGTGAAGGTGGTGGTGGTGGAGGAACCGATGGTGGCTCAGGTGGGGGCATGGTGGGGGCAGGTGGGGGTGCAATGCGTGGGGCTTTGGAGCCGTCACTTTCTCCTGTAAGGGGAACATCAGCCTCAACACTACTTCCTTGGCTACTGCGTCCACTGCTGCTAGTGGATGGGGCTTTAACAATAATGGTCGGAATAGGAATGGAGCTCTTTTCCACTGAACCTTTACTACCCAGTGTGCCCTGACCAGAACGTAGGTCCTCTACCTTTGACTGCTTTACTAAAGGCCCCTTGCCTCTTCGGACACCTGCTTTCTGGACTCCACCTGTAGCTGCTGTAACTGCTGTTGTGCGCTCCACTCTTGCCTGCTGGCTCTGAGCAGTCTGTTGCTGCTGAGGGATCACTGTAGCCACACTAGTGGGTGGGACGGCATTGCTGTAGCCTCTTCTCAAACCAGCTGACCTTGCTCCTGCTGCTCCACCAGCTCCTGAGGAATCCCCTGTGTAACCAACAATCTTTCTGGATGCAGTCCTGCTTGGGACAGAGGGCTGCGCCTGGGCATGAGAATAAGACGTTGCATGGTCAGAAACTGCAGAGCTTGTGGGTGGTCCAGGGGACCTTTCCCTTGGGCCATGACTGTAGTGAGATGACTGGGAATAAAGCTGATAGTGGGTGGAGGTGGAGGTAGACTGTGACACCGATACTGAAGGCTGTTGAGATGCCTTGCCTCTCCAGCCCAAAGGAGGTGCCGAGGAAAAAGGGGGATCAGGGGGCGCTGTGGTTGGTGGAGGGGGAATGTCATCTGGGCCAGGAACTGAAAGGCTTCGTGCAAACTTCATAGCTGGCGGATGGAGGAACTGTTTCTCCTCCTCAGGAACCCCTAAGATGTGAGATAGAGATGTGAGAAGAAAGAAAGGGGGAAAAAAGTAGATAAAAGATTGATGTAGGGTTAAGCCCGTGGCCTAGAAGATAAAATAGTTATGAAAATAAAAAGTGATCTTTTAGTAATTTACTTATTTGAAGTAAATAATTGATTAATAAAAAATCTGGTCCAAATTTATTTAGGCATATTTTTTCTGTCTGTATGCATGTCTGTCTGTCTGTCTGTGTTTGAACTTGCCGGGTTCATTTTATTGTTTATATTATGCTTTCACACATAGACGGAGGGATTAGCAGTCCTTATGGCAGCAAATCACTTCCTGTGTCTGCATGTAGTCTTCACATGTTACCAAACGTGTTCTAACAGGACAACCCACAATGAAGTCAAGAGTACCTCGTTTATTCAGTTAGAGGGTTAAAATAAGACTCTCAGCATAGATTCAACGGTAGGTTCATTAAAGTTTTTTTTAATTTTAACATGATGTTAACCTTTTAGGAAATATTTAACATGAGCATTTTAGAAAGTATGATTGGTTTAGGTTTTTTCAAGTGACCTCATGATTGGCAGCCAACAGCTGCTGAGTTCCTGGTTTGATAATGATCATGGCTTTTACAAAATGAATAATCTGCTCTTTATAAACACGTAACCACAGAGTATAAATAGTCATATGAGCTAAAATAGCTAATGTTTACCTTTAAATAGCATGTTTACTAGAAATGTTTGCTGGGGCATGAAAATTATTTCCAATAAAAACTATAGTTGCTCTTTAATAAATAGATAAATAAATAAAAAGCTAACCTTTTAGCATAGCTGCTACTAAGCTACAAGCTACAGTTAGCAAACTGCAAAAGCAAATATTTTTTTGATGTCTCAACAAAGACGACGTGCTGCAGCAGCTTGGTAAAGACCATCCTGAATCTTACAAAAGTTCTCCGTGTTCTGTTCCATAAACGTAGCCTAGCATAGAAAGTTTTGTGACAACATCAACATGGCTTCTTCGTCTGTTTTGGTTTGGTGGTCAATTAAATCAGGTTAAACTTCTTGGGGCAAAACAAACAAGCGAAAGCTAGTGAGATTCAGGTGTTTTTGGTGTTTACCAGGCTGGAACCATCGCAAATTCAAAGCTTTATTAGTGCTTTAGAAGCACAGTCAAACACACAGCTGCGCAGACAGACAGGCAGACAGACAGACAAACGGACAGCCTCACCGATGGACTTCTGTCGCAGCATACCGTGCTGGGGGGCGTGACTAGACACAAACGGCCCACGGTCATAACCCATCCCTGGCACTGTCGACGTTATTCCCATTCCGGATTGGTCAAAATTTGACTGGTGAAAAGAAGGAGAGATGAGAGCGATGGGATTAACACAGACTACATATTTATTATTCTTATTTATTATTATTCTTAAAGAAAACGAATTATTCCTTCAGCCACAAGAGGGTGCTGTAGCTTTGAGCCATTAAACCCTTTGATTTTACAATGATCACAAATTAAGTTAATAATAAATTAGACCTTGATAAAATGTTGTGATTTTTCTTTACTTCATCAGCACCAAGACATCAATTCGATTTTACATTCATTCATCGACACTAAACACAGACACACACACACACACCTCGTAAAAGCCGCGGCCCCTCTCCCGCTTCACCACTTGACCTCGTGGAACTGGAGCGTCGTTGGTGCTGATGGTTTGTTGCGCCGCGGCTAAAATCTCATCCAGCTTGTCTATGAACAGAAAAGGAACCTGTACTATAGTGTCCCATGTGCAGAGAGTGTACGGACACAGACGAAGAACAGCAACAGGAACGAAGCACAAAAATGTACAAAAAACTGAGATTGCTCACTCAAAGCCATCTGATAAACGGTTCTTTTTTTCTCTGCAGCTTGTGACGATTCAAATTCTGTAAAACACACACACGGTTATGGTGACATCTGATGTCTACGGCTACATGATGGCGATGAAACCTTGATTCGGATGTCACGCCCACGATCTGTTAGACAAAACCGTGATCGATATCTTCCTATGTCAGAAAGTCAGATGCTGGTAATAAAATCTGCTATGAACTGCTAGACCTTCTGCCATCAGGCTAACGGCAACGCTTCCCGCCCCCTAACGGCAACGCGTCGAGTAGCATATAAACTTTCAAATGAAACTTTACATAAATCGTTCAATTTATTCTGGTCACATTAAAAAAGCGTGAATTGAAATGAATGTGTTTAGTTTAGGGTTCATCATGGCTCACCTGTTTTCTTTTTCCATGGAGCTGAAGCAGTGAAAGGAAAAAAACCAAAAGGTTCTAGTTAAAGTTCATTAAGCTAAACATGTCTCCCTTAATTGATTGAATCTTATTGATGGACTAAACTCTACACACACACACACACACACACACGCACGCACACACGGTAAGCATGCATCGAGATTTCTTACCTCTGTCAACTTTGTGCCATCAATAATGACGAGCAAAGGGAAGAAAAATGGGTCAAAGGTCAACGAGGTCAAAGGTTAGCGTACTAAGACAACGGCATTAAGGGACCAAGAAGGAGGACGCTAAAGACTGATAGACTGCTACTTGTGTACATAGTGAAACGTGGTCCTGGATCACAGCATCACAGCTAGCTTTGTACTGCTGTAGCCATCACAGTTAACATGGTGTTACACAGTGAGTGGGGGAAGTGTAAGCGCTGAGAGAACCCGAGTCATTCGGCCTTCATGATAAGGGTTCGAAAGCCACAGCTAACTTTCTAATGACAGACGGAATAAAAGTGACCTTGTTCAGTAATAACTGAGGCATCACATAGTTCTGAGATCACCACGCTGTGAGGACACATTGGAGCATTCACCTGCTGAGTTTACAGTCCACACTGAGCACGCTCAGAACCGGTTCAGCCTGCCCTGTTAATTCCTTAAACCAGCCAGTACAAAGTCTCCTTTTCCACCAACACCCACCCCTGTGGTGTTACCACGGCAACAAAGACACAAACTACAGCCACTTGGGAACGCTGTGGCCATATGACCAGGCTGACTTTTGTTCTTCAGTGGAACAGAAAGAGAAAGAGGGGTGAGGGTGGTTACCTGTACTGTGGGTGCAGAAAGTGGCAGATCTCTGAAAGAACAGCGAGATGGACAGAGACTTGACACTTAAAATGGCTTTTGTCATACTCTCACATGTCTCAGCACTTTTTTTGGTGTCCTTCCTACCCCCTACCCTACACTGTCTCTACATCTGTTCTCTGATCTTTTATATCCTTCGTCTAATCACGGTCCTTACCCATCTCCTCCAGCTCTGAGGTCATGGATTTGGAGCGCAGTGCGATGGCCGGCGTGCTCAACCGTTTACTCTGCTGTGGGACTGAGAAAAACAAACAAAGAAAGAAGAGGATCATTATTAGGAAGAACGTCGTCGTCATCAACCACAACATCATCATCTAAACCTACACCCAAAACTACACAACTGTTTCTCATAGACTCATTTTGCAACATGTCAATTACCCAGATAACACGTTCATGTAGTGAGAACGTTGTAGTAATGTTGTAGTAACGCTGTGATGTGTAACGTTCCATAAACGTGTAAATGTACAGTTTACGTAACGTTACAACGACATTGTTTACTCTCAACAGTATGACATCATTCATCAAGTACGAATAACGTCATAAATAACGTTTACTCTCAACGTTATGACAACGTACGTTAACTAGTTATAACGTTATAATAACATTACATGAACGTTATTTTCAAAATATTTTGTCCTAACTTTTAGACAACTTTTAAAGAACGTTAGCAAACGTTGTGGGAACGTTTCCTGTTAGCTGGGGTAGGTGCGTCGGACATTGCACATGATGGAGGTGAATCCCAGGCATATGGTAGAAAGACGAATGGTGAAAAATGGTGCAAAAATGGTCACAGCTAATCGACCTACTGGGATGTTTCAGGGTGGCGTCATGCGTGTATACGTCTTTAAACGTAACCCGAGCCTAGGATCGACATTATGCAACCTGTAAACGTTATATGAGCATCAGCATCATCATCCGTACCTTTCTTTCGGGAGCCTTCCTCCATGTCGGGATTGCGGGTGACCATCACCACCTTGACCATCAGGCTGTTTCCGCCTTGTCTGATCATGTTGACCACCTGTCTGTGGCCGACTTTCACCACGTTCTGGCCATTTACCTGACGGTCAGACAGCGCAGGAGTGTCGGTTACCACATAACCTACTGGTAAGAAAGGGAGGAATAAATCTATATTGCCACGAGGTACACACACCTCGATCAGGAAGTCACCCATTCGTAGACCAGCCCTCCAGGCCACGCCTCCCTCGTCGACAGATTCAAGGTACTGCAGTGCTGGAAAGGCTGGGGTGGGTGTAAACTCTTCAATTGGTGTCTGTGCTACAAAACACATGCGCACAGTCCAAGCTATGAACGAAATACTAGTTAGCACGTACTGGAGTGATCTAGTGTCTGCTGTACAAGTTGCAGAGTCAGTGAAAGGTAGGTCATGGGTAGGAGAAAAGATGATGTCACCAAAACTGCGCTTTCAATACAACAGTGGAATAATAGAGCACTTGGCAAGGCATCAGTATGAGAGTCTGTTAAGTGTGTGTGTGTGTGTGTGTGTGTGTGAGAGAGAGAGAGAGTGAATGGCAGACAGTGAAGGTGAGGCTTCTTACCCTTGGCCCCTCTCAGCACAAAGCCGAAACCCTCGCTGTCTTTTTTCTGCAGGAGCACTGTTTTCTCCTTGATTATGTAGTCACTAAGAGAAGAATAGAGATGAAGGTTTAGTGGAGGAGAAACAGCGAGGTGAGTTGGCAGTGTGAGGCATGCGGTCGGGTACACAATACAGAGAGGGGAGAAAATCCGTCCGGAAATACAAAATCCGTATAGGATGTGTTACTGAACAGCGGTGATCCTAATATCAACCATATAAATAAACGGCGTTATTATTTCCAGTAACAAGTAGTCAAACAAATGACCGTTACCGACCATAACGCGCTCCGTTACCGTCCATAACGCGCTCCGTTAGACTAAAACACAAACGACTGTAACACTGCAGCTAAAGTAACATGTATAAGTACTAGAACACTGAGAAGCACATTAACACTGTAATCACTAACACACGTTAACATGTTACCGTACCCCGTAACCATTAGCATAATCTCTTACAACGTAACACTGTAACTCGTGTCCTGTTATCTATGAGCAAAGGTTCTCTGCTGCTACTGTATATGTTATACTCTTCCTCTGCCATTACTAAATATAGTAACACAGAAATGTTGGTTACACTAAAGCCAGAACTCGTTTGTTGTTTGCATGTAATTGATCTGTACATTTTATGACATGGTCGCGGTACACTGCAGCAACATCAGAACCCTGGCTTGTGAGATGCTGTTTAAAGTCTGCAGCATCGATATGTGATGTTCATATGTGCACAGTAAGATGTTGGCGGTTGCCTGAGCAACGGCCAGAACTGGAAATAAGAAATAGCCAAGCTAATATGTAGACATGAACTGTGAACAGAGATACAGCATGCGAGCTTGGCATGGATAGAGCTCGGAATTAGTCATCTAGAAACCAGCGCTCTACCACAGGGACATCTGAAAGACAACGGCGTCACGGACGGATCCGAAAACGAACAATTAAAACGCAGTCGGACAGTCGAACCCCCAGCGAAGTTAACAAGTGTGTCAGCGGAGGCAGATGCTCTGCTCGCACAATCCAGCACCGCGTTTATATTTAGACAAGGGTACGTTTGATGGTAGTAGCAAAAAATAAATCAATGGTGTGTGTGTCTCGTGTAATGAGATGTGTGACGTGGAAAATAAAAGATGCGAATTATTAGGACTCATTTACATTCTACAGGTAAAGTCCACAAAAACACAGGAAAAAAAAATCTGAAAATTCCGTATGCACATAATTCGCTTCAGCATTATCCTGTACCCACTTTACCAACAGCGATGTCATCAGAGACGGACAACCCTAAAATAAAAAGACTTCCTGGTGCCACCTTTCTGACTGATTGACAATGTTCGTGATCGTCATCGCTTTTAAGCGTTATGCAATTCATGATAAGAATAATTGGCTCCTATTACAGAAGATTAAAAAGGTTTCGTATAAGGAAGGAGTCTCCAGTGTCAGTGGTGTGTAACAGTCAGGGGTAAAGCTGGACGTAACAAGCAGGATTTGGCAACCCGTGTTCCTTGAGGTCTGCATCAGAAGGAAGGAGATCCCATCTGAGATGGGGGTAGAGTGGAATTCATTAGTGTATGAAGATGAAGGAGTTTATAGCTACTGTAACGTAAGCGAAAACAGGAACCTGATTTGACACTAACGTAGTTATAACAGTTTGACTAAACCACAAATCCATGTTGCTATAGCAACGCTTACATTAACAATGAATAAAGCTGACGTGCTCTTCAAGCTGATCAACACCTACCGACCAATCAGCTAAAGCTACCGACCAATCAGCTAAAGCTACCGACCAATCAGAGGCCAGAACTAGTCAGACATGTGCTGTAAAATGAAGCTTCAACATTTATAGCAGCGTTTATGACAACTTATGTCTGTCGGTTATCCTAAGGGACCAATAAAGCTTTATGAACACTATCAAAAGAGGAAAACAACCGTGTGTGTGTGTGTGTCTTTTTAGTCGGGTGCTGCTGAGCCACTGTTTCTACTGTACCATGTTGTACACACATGCTGTTAATCCCACTGTATACTCACAGTTTTAACCCACTCCATCTGTTCATCTCTCGCTTGCTCTCCCGCCCCCTTTTCTCTATCGCTCTCTCCCCCTACTCTTTCTTTCCCTCTCCTACTCTCTTTCCCTCTCCCCCTGTTTTTCTTGCTATCTCTCTTTCCATTTCTTTCTCACTCACTTTCTTTATATCTCTCTATCATGCTCCCTCTCTTTTTCTCCTTCTTTCTCCCAAACTACAACTCTCTCTCCTGCCCTTCCTCTCTCTGAATGCCCTTCTCTTCTGCTTTCTCTCGGTGCATCTTCTCTCTCCAGATGTTTACAGACTTTTTCTCTGTTTCACACACACTTTTTCTCTCTCTCTCTCACAACCTTTCCTTCTCTCACACACACTCACTAACTGTGATGGCAACTGTGACCGTTGTCAACAGCATCCACACAAAAAAAGAGAGGGAGAGTGACAGAAGTGAAAGGTGATGAATATAAACAGGTATTTATATAGCAAGTTGTTTTAGTGTTTATGATGTGTTACAGCAACGTTACATAATAAATCGCAGTACGGTCGAATGCCGGATTCTGATTGGTCAAATGAGTGCGAGCGATTTTTGTAAAAGAGCGCGGCTCGGACGTCAGCCCGGGTTAACATGCCGGTTTGTAATGTTACCGTTTCTATAGTAACAGCTAATTTACACAGACCTACACACCAAATTATACAAAACAGAGAGAGAGTCAGTCAGTTAGAGTGAGTGAGTTAGAGTGAGAGAGAGAGTGAGTGAGCGAGTTAGTTAAAGAGAGAGTAAGTTAGTGAGAGTGACTTAGAGTGAGTTAGAGTGAATGAGTTAGAGTGAGTTAGAGTGAGTGAGTTAGCGTGAGAGAGTGACTTAGAGTGAGTGAGCTAGTTAAAGAGAGAGTGAGCTAGTGAGAGAGTGTCTTAGAGTGAGTTAGAGTGAGTGAGTTAAAGTGAGTGAGTTAGAGTGAGTGAGAGTGAGTGAGTTAGAGAGAGAGAGAGTGAGTTAGAGTGAGAGAGAGAGTGAGTGAGTTAGAGTGAGTGAGTGAGTGAGTGAGTTAGATAGAGAGAGTGAGTGAGTGAGTGAAGGAGAGCGAGAGAGTTAGTGAATTAGAGCGAGTTAGAGCGAGTTAGAGTGAGAGAGAGTTAGTGAGTTAGAGTGAGTGAGTTAGAGTTAGTGAGTGAGAGTTAGAGAGAGAGTGTTAGTGTGAGTGAGTGAGTGAGAGAGAGTTAGAGAGTTAGAGAGAGAGAGAGAGTGAGTGAGTTAGAGAGAGTTAGTGAGTGAAAGATCAAACAAATGAAAGTGAATGAAGTTATGATGGTTAGTGAATAGTTATGATAGTTAATAAAATGATGGTAATGATATGATAGTTAGATAAAAGTTACGATTATTACTTAGCAAAGGGTTATAATAATTGGTAAGTAAAGAGGTTATAACCATTGGTTAGTAAAGAGTTATGATAACTGCTTAGTTGAACGATGATGATTGGTGAATAATTAAAGTATTAGATAATGAAGAATAATAATGAGTGGTTAGTGAAGGGTTATATGGGTTGGTTAGTCGAGAGTTATGATGATTGCATAGTAAAGAGTTATAATGTGAATGGTTAGTGAAAGGTTACAGTGATGGTGAAGAATTTAAATTGTTGTTGGTGAGTAGTTCTAATGATCGGTTAGTGAATGTTTATAAGGTTTGGTTAGTAAAGATTTATAACACAATTGGTTAGTGAAAGGTTATGGTCATGATGAAGTACAATTATCTATTACTGAGAAGTTATAATGATTGGTTAGTAAAGGGTTATAAGGTTTGGTTTGGAGAGTGGCGATGATTATTGGTTAGTGAAGGGATCTGATTTAGTTAGTGTGTAGGGATTATTCTGGTTAGATTATAATAACTAGTCAGTTAACCATGGTGATGCCACTTGTAGACTCCTGAGCCTATGAATGTAAAATGGTTGGTGAAGGGTTACGATGATTGGTTAATGAAAGGTTAGGGTTAATAAAGGGTTAATCAGCTTCATCAGAGACAACTGCCATCCAGTGACATCACATCCTCTACATGCTAACATGCAACACCACTAACGCCTGTTAAACTCTAAACATCTCGTAGCTGGACTTTATCCCGGCTAGCTAGCTTGGAAAGCTGCATTAACGCTATGCATCAGTGTGTCTGGTCAGGAAAGGCTACATGCTAGCAATTAGCAAGTAACAGCAAACAGTTTCGGTGTAACCCGTAGACGTGACGCTAACCTGTCCTAGTTAATTGCTAGCATGCTAGTTATGTCGTCGACTATGCAAAGCAAGCATACAGCAGCGTAAATTGTTTAATCCGGCCGCCATTCTTTAATGTGGTCAGCGACAGGAAGTAACCTATACTTAGCGCCGAGAGCAAAGGTTTGTGCGCCTTTGAAAGCATTCAGAAGAGAAAGTTCACCAAGTTTGACAAAACCACTGATCAAATACAGTTAGAATGAGTGTCAGTTTGCTTGACCAATCAGAGCAGAGAAAGCAACACACACACACACACACCAAGTATGCTCCACAATACACAACAATGGAGCAAGTCAGCACTGCATTGAAGGCACACACGCGCGCACGCACACAATAACGAAAAATCACAATGCAACACAGCAGCAGCTCGAAATGTGGACACACGTGAACAATGCACATAGCGCACTCATTAACACACACTCACATACAACACACACACACACACACACACAATTCTTTTACCCTGACTTTAAGGTATCCATACCAGCAACTAATTGATTACAGCCTTGACACACAGACGTGCACACACAGGCGCGCGCACACACACCGGTTTAGCATTTTGTCCATCAGATGATCATCGGTGTGCGCTAGCTAACATTGGTTTCTAATGGTGGTAGCAGTGACACACACACACAAACACATGCACACAGCCTGAGAGACACGCTACGCTGGCTAACACCGGCTAGTGCGACGCGTCTCACCCCACACGCGCACGCACGCATGCACACACACACACACACGTCCAAGCGCGCTTTCGCATTGCAACACATCCAGCAGCTGTGTGTTGATCCTCGATCTGACAGCCTCGCGCTACTCAAACATGTACACATACATCTCTCTCTCTCTCTCTCTCTCTCTCTCTCTCTCTCGTTCTCACCCCCCTATACCCCCACCTCCCACTTTATCTCTCCGCCCGGAGGAAGAAAAAGAACAGGCGCTACCTGTAAATGAACCAGACGCTGCGATTCAGAGGCCCAAGCGACGGCCAGGAAGACGAGAGCGAGAGGGAGAGAGAGAGATCCTCCTCTTCGCATCCTCTCTTCGCCATTTCCCCCCCTCCCTCCTCCTGCTCGTCTTCCAGCAGCCGGAGAGAAGCGAGGAGCAAGCGTGGCGCGAGAGGAGGAGAGGAGGAGGAGAAAGACAGAGAGATGGAGAGAGTGAGATCGAGGGCCTGGCTCTCCCAACCCCTTCATACTTAAGACAGAGTGGGGGGAGAGAGAGAGAGAGAGAGAGAGAGAGAGAGAGAGAGAGAGAGAGAGAGAGAGAGAGAGAGAGAGAGAGAGAGAGGGATGGTTGACTGCGACAGAGGAGGAGGAAGTGAGAGAGAGCGCGCGAGAGACTGAGTGAGAGAGAGAGAGGCAAGTGTGTTTAGGAATGGAAAGAAGGACAGAAGGAAAACAGGGAGAAACCATCTCTCTCTCTCACTCACACACACTCACACACAATCACACTAATCTGTCTATCACATTCTACATATATATACACGCACACACATTCCATTGTACCCCTTCATCACATCCTTTCATAACATTCATCTTTCTATCAATTCCCTTTGTTGCATCTCTCCATCACACCCCTCCATAATCTCTCATCACACCCCTCCATAATCTCTCATCACATCCCTCCATCACAACTACATACATACATAACATCCCTTTATCATATTCATCAGTCACATTCCTTTATCTCATGTGTCTATAGCAGCCTTTTATCACATCTCCACACACTCCTCTATCACATCCCTCCATCAAATCTCTATCACATTCATCTATCACATCTCTCTCGCGCTCATCCCTCCATCATATTCCTCTATCACACCCCCAATATATCCCTTTGTTGTATTTCTTCTAACGTGAGTTAACTCTGTCATCCAAGACCATACCTCATCTGGTCTTTTAACCCCTCCCCCACTTAAGAAAAAATAGCTGTCTGCCCTCTTCCACATAAATGAGCTCACAAACACGTAACTGGCTAATGTGTCTGTGATCGACAGGGCGGCAAGAGTAAACCCCTCCCACCCAGACAGCATGGTCAATTTGTCTCGCTGAGCTGGACGGAGACGACTGTGGAGTCAGTCGAGAGAGAACATCTCATTAATCAGTTCTTCTGGGAGAAACATCAGCGTGTGATCTGGTGACTTGCCTTTTAAGGTAAAAAGGGGCAGGGCTTAGCAGCTCTGCTAAGGGGCAGGGTTGATCTGACCGACATGCTTTCGAGTGTGGACTTCGGTTCGCCGATCCTGAGCTCCTGAAGTGCTCATCCGAAACTTTTTCTTTGTTTTCCTCCATGTGTCTCTCCTCTCCATCTGCTTCCTCTTCCTGCCGTCTGTTCACCTGACCTTTACTCCTCCTCCTCCTCGTTCTCCTTCGTCCTTTAAACTTTCTCTTTGGAGTTAGGCTAATGGCCTGATATGCACACCACCACCCAGACACCCATGTTACAGTCGCAACTTGCATCTCGACATTTCTTCTACCACACACACACAGATCCTATCCCCTACTAGCACAACCTGCGACGTGCATAAACAAAGCAGAAGGCATGAATGAAAATGGATCCACAGGACACAGGTAGACGTCACCGCCCGTAAAGGGAAAAACGGATAGACAGAGATGGAGGGACGAGGAAAAAGAGAGAGAGAGAGAGAGAGTGATGAATGGAGCGAGAGAGCTGGAGGAGAGCAGGACTCACATCATCTCCGTCAGCGCTGCCTTCTCAACGTACCGATGTTGTTCTTCGCACTTGATCCCTTTCCCTCCCTCCCTCCCTCTGTCCTTTAGCGTTCTCTCTCTCCTTCACACTCACTCGCTCTCACATCAATCGAACATCCTCCGATGAACGCACGCAGTTCTCTGTTTCTGCTCGCTACGTCACGTCACAGCAAGTTCATGGCACGTGCAAAACCATGAGATAGAGAGAGAGGGAGAGAGAGAGATAGGGGGGAATTCATGGCAGAAGGTGTATGTGCATGTTTGAAATGTGTGTCCATGCTTGCATCAGTGCCATGCGAATGCCGTGCAGGCCTGCTTGAATTCATTTTTGTGCAGCTCTCTGATTGGTCCAACCCCACAGTGCTGCCGAATGCTGCACTCTGATTGGCTGAAGGATCTGTAATAATTCTCTTTAACAGCAGCTCTGACTGTAGCGCAGCTGCACATCACTGGTTCATTTATAATTAACGCACTGGTTCTGATACATTACGGTTTCTATAGCAACGGCTCAGTCACAGGGACATGTACGAAGGATTGTATCATTTCCTTTATCAGCGATAACAGTATAGCATTAGTATGGATTTATACAGTCTGTGGTCAAATGTTTGTGGACACCCAACCAACACATCATTGAGTCTTCCCACACACACTCGTCTAGAACGTCTCTGTAAGTCGTAGTGTTCCGTTATTCCTTCACTGGAACTAAGAAACGCAAACACTGTTCCAGCATGACAACGTCCCTGTGCACAAATCTCCTGTACTCCATGTACACATGCTGTGTTCTGT
>JAOUQX010000019.1:14948517-14959185 GCA_028566295.1 Liobagrus marginatus | reverse complement strand
AGATGTTGTAAACGGAGTAAATCTCAGTAAGTCCGGAAAAAGTTTGACAAAACGCCAAACCGACTTTTTTTCCAAGCGCTCGCTGCTCGCCCGGCCACGCCCACTCACCTCACGCACGTGCAAGAGAGAGAGAGGGAGTGAGAGAGAGCGACAGACACAGAGAAGCAGAAATAGAGAGAGAGGGAGGGAGAGAGAGAGATTGATGTAGAGTCCAGGCTAAAGGGTTAATGTGTGTCAGAGCAGTAGGTTAATCCTTCATCACACGCAGAGGGCAATGCAGTATTTACACACCAACCAGACCCTGTGGCATTGAGAGAGAGGGAGAGAGAGAAAGAAAGAGAGAGAGAGAGAGAGAGAGAGAGAGAGAGAGAGAGAGAGAGAGAGAGCGAGAGAGAACGAACAAGAGTAGGTAGGAAGGAGGTTAGGAATTAAATGATAGGTTCTGCCCCCCTCGGTATCCTGAGATCTTTCAGAGCATTAGATAACTGAACATAAATGAATTTTAACGTAAACAGCAGAGGGCGCCGTGGAATGATAGGACAGCGCAGTGGGCGGGGCTTGCTGGCAGGAGGAGGAAACCATGTGAACAAAATAACAAATGGCTTCTTTAATCTTTGTAATGATGTGAACCAGTAATGACCCGAACCCAATCTGACTCGTGATCCGATTCTTTTTCTGACTCAAGATCCGATTCTGATTCTGGATCTGAGTCTTGATCCCATTCCGGTTCTGACTCACTTTCCGATTCTTATTCTAATTTTGACTCGTGTTCTGATTCTGACTCGTGAGCCGATTCTTATTCTGACTCGTGTTGTGATTCTGACTCGTGATCCGATTCTTATTCTGACTCATGTTCCAATTCTGATTCTGGATCAGATTCTGACTCGCGATCCGATTCTGACTCTGGATAAGATTGACTCCTGATCCGATTCTGATTCTGGATCCGATTCTGACTCGTGATTTGGATCAGATTCTGACTCGTGATCTGATTCTGACTCGTGATCCGATTCTGATTTGTAACCCGTTTCTAATTCTGACTCGTGATCAGGATCCGATTCTGACTCGTGATCCGATTCTGCTTCTGGGTCTGATTCCGACTCGTGATCTGATTCTGATTCTGGGTCTGATTCTGACTAGTGATCCGATTCTGATTTGTAACCCGTTTGTAATTCTGACTCGTGATCCGGATCCGATTCTGACTCGTGATCCAATTCTGCTTCTGGGTCTGATTCCGACTCGTGATCGTGATCCGATTCTGATTGGTCTGGCTCGGCGGCCATGGCAGCAGATGTCACGTCCCATCACAGTCACTTAATGTGGCACTTCACACTCACGGCCGATTGTGTCTCGCGTCAGTCACACATGACGATGACACGGCGTGTGGAAATGAAACGAAGGCGGCGCTAATTCGGAGCATGATGTTATAATAAATACGTTTATGGAGATTAACGCCGCTATTTTTTACGCCACGCAACTCAACGGCAGAATTACCGCAAATCCGGGAGAACAAGCTATAGCATGAAATGTCTACAGGCTGGATTGTGTGTGCGTGTGCGTGTGCGCGCGCGCGCGCGCGCGCGTGTGTGTGTGTGTGTTTGTGTGTGAGAGAGAGTTGTAAAGCCATTACACACCATGTGCGCATTATTGATCAATCTAACCAGGGTTATTTGTCTCTAATGCAGCTTTCAAACCCTCCACTACCTCCACTCTTCTCTTCTCCCTCTCTACGTCCGTCCCCGTCTGCTTTATATTCATCCACCTGTATTGTCTTTCTTCCGCATGGTTCCCTCTCTTGCGCTTCGCTTTATATACACGCGCCCCCGTGTTGTGCTTGCCCTCCCTCCATCATGCCGTTTCATATTCATCTTCTTCTCTCCAGCTCTTCTCCTCTCTTTCACATGCAGATGATTAATATTAATGCCTCTGTCTCTCCTTCCATCTCTCATGTCCTTTCACTTCCCATATGTCTTTTTTTCCCCCTGTTCTGTTCTGTCTCTGTCTCTCTTTCTGCCTGTCTTTTTCGGCGCCCATCCATTACCACGGATCGTTTCTTCCTTCCCCTGCAGCTGTGCAGTCGTCGATCGAGTTCGTAATCCTTCGCTCGCTACTCCTTAATTTTGGCACCAGTCTCTGACATCTCCCGGTGTCCGGCGGGGTTGCGTGCCCTGTCCGTTAAGCCCCGGGTATACTTCACTTCTGCGCACAGTCGTGTCCACGTATCTTTTAAAGTAAAGATGTGCGTGTTCGACAAATGCGCAGTATAATTGTTTATATACGGTACCAGACATTGGGGGGGCAGCACTGAGTCGTGTCATCAACGGGACAAAGTAAAATAGTGCGTCCAGCATTGCGACATTTGTGAAAAAGTATCTAAAACGGAAAACAATCTCTAAGATTAAGATATCTTAAACTCGCTGTTAGTGAATCGTTCTTTCTACACTCTTCTTCAACGTCAGCACACTGTGCTCAGTATTGTGTGCATTGCCACCTAGTGGACTCTTCTGTACTGCTTGTGCATGCGCTGTTGCATGCGCATCCTCCGCACGGTCTCCAAATTTGGGCTGCATGCGTACGGCATTCTGAAGCAGGAGAAAGAGAACAAAGAGTGGTAGTGGTAGCTCGGTGGTTAAGGTGTTGGACTACTGATCCAAAGACTGAGGTTCGATTCCCAGCACTGCAAGCTACCACTGCTGGGCCCTTGAGCAAGGCCCTTAACTTTCAACTGCTCGATTGTAAGTCGCTTTTCATAAGACGGTCGGCCAAACGCTCTAAATGTAAACATCGTAGTTAAGTTGAGGTGGGCTGTGCTATTTAAGGAATTGAAATAAATTCATCCGGTAAAAATGTAGCTACACCAATTTTTCCTTTAACAGCACAGCCGTTAACAGTGTTTTATTCCTTCTTTAACCGACGAGGTAGAACACCTACTTCTAACACTTGTGTCCTGACCTAGCAAAGAATTTAATTTATCTGTAAGGAGCTGTGACTGAAAGGCATCTATTTCTTTTTTTTATTCTAAAGGCCACTCGTATAAAAAATGAGTGTTTGAAAAATCATAATGGAGCATAAAACGACCCGTCCTGAGGCATATTCTCTCCGGGGTTCGCTTTCGGAGAAGAGAAACCGCTGTGACAAAGAGAGTGTTTTTTTTTTTTATTGCTCCGGAGATTCATGCATGGTTGCTGTGTAATTATTCTAAAACACTTTGCACACTTGATAGTAATTAGGCGAGCATTTAAAACAGGATTTATCGCTGTGTTCTGACCTCCTGGCAGAGTCCTGACATCTTTTTTTTCCCCATGTGTTTTACAGTAACTCCGCTCAGAGAGGTTTCACGAATCCGCGGAGGACCTTCGAAGACAAAGGAGATACGATATGTGTAGACGAGTCACCTGTCTGTGAAACAAACAAAAACCAAACAAAGAAAGGACAAACCGGATGCGGTGGAGGAATTAATTCAGCGGAGGAGAACAAAACAAAGGAAAAAAAGAAAACAATGTTTAATTAACTGGAGTCCCAAAACGGATACTTACCTTCTGGAATAAGTCGAACACACACACACACACACACACACTTCACACCTGGAATACAGGAAGGACATGACCCAGATGCCATGCGGATCACCACGGTGACCGGCCTCCCTAACCCCGCCCCCTTCTTTTTCCTATTGGCCCAGCTGCTGTTTTGGCTCCTCCTCCTGGGCCAAGACTTTGCAGGAGCCACGTCGACCTGCCCAACACCTTGCAGCTGCTCCAATCAAGCAAGTCGAGTGATCTGTACAAGACGAAACCTGGACGAGGTTCCGGAAAACATTTCCAACAACACGCGATACCTCAACCTACAGGAGAACACGATACAGGTAACTATTATGCTGACGAGTATCGATCTGATCTCTTACTTACAGAGCTGCAGTGTTTGCTCACTCGATTGTGTGTTTGCTGCTTGTCTGTCAATGCATTCCCAGTGTTAATTAGGGCGAGAGGAATGGCGTGTAAGCAACTTTCACGTGACTGCCGAGACAGAAAGCAAATAAAAATTATTACCGTTAAACAGAGACCCCCCCCACCCCCCCAAAGCCTCACTGCTGAATCAGGTTTTCGGAAGGGACCCAGTTTAAACCCTTTAGGGAAGTAGGATTGAAACACTTGAAACATCCTGAAATGTCTGCATTGTGATTTGGGCTGTGGGCGGGTGGTAGGGAATGCACAATTTGAAAAATACAATAATAATAATAATAATAATACTAACAACAACATTTATCATGTCTACCTGCTAGTATAAAAGAAATTTGCTATGTTGTGCCCCAGAGCCCCACATGAAACGATTAAAAATCTAAAAATGTTTCAGCACCTGAAGGCATCCTAGATATTTTCTCTTTCGGCGTCTTTTTTCCTTCTTGTCGCTGTGTTACCCAGAGATTAAAGCTTTGACAGGTTTGCTCAGTTCTCTTGAACACCCTCTTCTTTCCCCCCCTTCCGCCCAGCCCACAGAGTTTCACACTCCTGTATTTGCTCACCTCCTCCTGATCTTCATATAGAGCAGGCGATGGAGATGAGCCAAGAAGAGCCGCTTTCTCTCTTTCAAAAAGAACTAGCTTAGGCTGTCGCTAATGTGCCAGATTTCTCAGAGTACAGAATGTGTGAAATTGCACTGGGGCTTGAAACGCAGTCACCCTTCATCACGTGTCGAGAGGGATTTCAGCCACGTCTAACAAGATACCCCTCGGTTCCGCCTGGCGGTATAGTAAAGATGTTTCTCTGACCATGATGAATTTCTTTTCCACGTGCTGCCAGCAGGCTGCCGTGAGGTGTTTATAAGGTTTTAGTAGGTGGTACTATCAAACAGATCCAGATACAGGTACTAATGTAACTAGCACTAGTAACTAGTGCTAACTCTTAGCTGCTGTAACGTGGAAATGTTTTATGAGCGCTTGGTTTTGACAGCATGGTACACTGCAACTACAGAACAAACAAAAGGATTTTTTTTTAACAGTGTCTCTATGTAATAATTATCATTAATATATTGTATGTTTATTTCTTTCGAGTACTATCATACTGTCCGGTCCAATCCATGCAAAAAACTTACCCTGATCTTCTCTTAACCAGGTGATAAGATCAGATACCTTCAAGCACTTGCGACACTTGGAGATTCTCCAGCTTTCCAAGAACCAGATTCGCCAGATTGAAGTCGGTGCGTTCAATGGCCTCCCGAACCTCAACACTTTGGAACTGTTTGACAACCGTCTCACGCTCGTGCCGTCACAGGCGTTTGAGTATCTCAGCAAGCTTCGGGAGCTGTGGCTTCGAAACAATCCCATCGAGACATTGCCAGGTTATGCTTTCCACCGTGTCCCCTCTCTTCGCCGCCTCGATCTAGGTGAGCTTAAAAAGCTGGACTACATTTCAGATGCTGCCTTTGTTGGCCTGGTCAATTTGCGCTATCTGAACCTGGGCATGTGCGGTTTAAAGGACATCCCCAACCTCACCCCCCTGATCAGGCTGGAGGAGCTGGAGCTCTCCGGAAACAGGCTGGAAATCATTAGGCCCGGATCGTTCCAAGGCCTGGAGTCTTTGCGCAAACTGTGGCTCATGCACTCCCAGATGTCTGTCATTGAGCGTAATGCCTTTGATGACCTTAAGAGTCTGGAGGAGTTAAATCTGTCTCACAATTCCCTGCATTCGCTGCCCCATGACCTCTTCACCCCATTGCAGAAGCTGGAAAGAGTGCACCTCAACCACAATCCCTGGGTGTGTAATTGCGATGTGTTATGGCTTAGCTGGTGGCTAAAAGAAACCGTACCAAGTAACACAACTTGCTGTGCCCGGTGCCATGCGCCACCCTACCTGAAGGGTAAATACATTGGAGAGCTGGACCAAAGCCACTTCACATGCTACGCCCCTGTTATTGTTGAGCCCCCCACTGACCTCAACGTGACCGAAGGCATGGCTGCTGAACTTAAGTGCCGTACTGGAACCTCCATGACCTCTGTTAACTGGATTACACCCAACGGAACCCTGATGACTCATGGATCATACCGTGTACGGATCTCTGTGCTACACGATGGAACACTGAATTTTACAAATGTCACCTTGCGTGACACTGGTCAGTACACCTGCATGGTGACCAACTCAGCTGGCAATACCACAGCAACTGCTGTCCTGAATGTCACCGCAGCAGACACCAGTGTCAATTACACCTACTTTACTACTGTTACTGTTGAAACTGTGGAATCCACAGGAGAAGAGGATTCGGCCCTGCGTTCAATCAATGAGACTATTATCCACATTCCTAGTCCTACACCTTCTGGACGTCTCTGGCATGATGGCATCACAACAACAGCTTCCTCTCTATCGGATTTTGGATCCTCATCTTCTCCCCGAGCAACCAAACCCACATTTACTGTCTCGGTCTCTGAGCCGAGCTACCCCACCGGACTGGATGATGTAATGAAGACTACCAAGATCATCATTGGCTGCTTTGTGGCTATAACCTTTATGGCAGCTGTCATGCTGGTGGTCTTCTACAAACTGAGGAAGCAACACCAGTTGCACAAGCACCATGGACCAGCACGAGCCATTGAAATTATCAATGTGGAGGACGAGATTGGGGCCAATGCCAGTGTCCGTGGAAGCGGGCTTTCTGGTGGTTCCACCATGCCTCAGGCTGGGTCCAGTGGAGGAAGCCAAAGCCTGAGGCTGCATCATCCAGAGATCGTCAACCTACCCAACCTGGCTCGGACGGACCACCTTAACCACTACTACAAGCCCCACCACTTCAACAACAACATGATGAGTTTGGGGCGCTCTGGAAGTTCTGGGATCGGCCTCAACAACAACAACAATCCTTGTTCCCAGACCCAACACACGCCGATCTCCTGCTCTCAAGTTCCTGTCTCAGTGAGCTCCATTCCATCCTCAATGCCCCTGCCTACCCTCAGCATCCATGGATCACTGAAAGGCCTAATGAGTAAGGGGCATAACCCTCAAATTGAGCCGTTACTCTTTAAGAGTGGCTCCAAGGAGAATGTCCAAGAGACCCAGATTTAAGAAGGAGAGAATGGGTGAGAGAAGGGAGATAGAGAGATAAAGCAAGGGAGGGGGAAAATATAAAAATGGCATGAGGGAGACAGAAACAGATGAAGTGTACTGGCTGTTCAGCCCCCCTGGGCTTGTTGTTCTCAGGAGTAACGAGTGAGGTAGACCCGGCATTGTATGACATATTGCCTACACAAGTAAAAGAGGTTGCTGTGAAACGCTACACTGCAACGCCAGAGACATATATAGAAGGGGGGGGAGAGGGGTAGAGAGAGACAGATGCCGCAGCATTTAGATTAACGCTTATCGAACCAACTCACTCCGCATCAATGTCGAGACGATACCATCAGCAAAGCGAATGCACTCACACGTTGTTCAATAAATTCCATTTAATACGCGATCAGTAATTATGTGCCAAACTCGCAAGGATACGTGCCAAAGCTAAATCTTTGTGCATCAGCATTACAAAGCATATCCACAGAGGCTATCAGACATGCCAGCGGACATCGTTACAGCTGGAACTAATTTTACTCCACACAGTATGCAGTAAATGAGACGTCCATAAATTCGAGAGCAAATTTCTTTTTTCTTTTTTTTTATATATATATATATATATATATGTGTGTGTGTGTATATGAAACATACAGATGTATTCTCAATGTGTATATACCAGCTGGAGGTGTGGGCGCGCCAGGAAAAGGCTACAAAAAGGTCACGTTTATCATTGGGTTAGACGTAGACGTTTGCGGTTAGCATTCAGGGTCGATGAATTAGACAGACCAGCACTGTGTCGAGGGCTCGCGTTTTTTTGTTCTGACGGACTTCGCCATATCCTCACTTTCTCTCTACTTTAAACCCCCTGGAGGCGGAAGGAAGAAAAATAGAGAGAGCGCTTTTTTTTTTTCTCCTTTTCTTTTTTTTCCGAAGGAACCTAAAGGGCAAAAGACAATTATCTTTTGAAAAAAAAGAATTAAAAATCTGAGAAATGAAACTGTGAAACTATACGATATACAAATATATTTTCATTCAGAGAAATAAATTATAAATGATTTTTTTTCCCGTTTTCTGACCGAAAAAGCCACGTCTTTGGATGGATCGAGCGGCTGCACTTTGCCGACCTTTAGCGCGCCTGCAGACGCCGGGGGAATTTCCCTGGAGGTCCCGAAGTTTGTGTTTTGACTCGTTTCTAGTCCCCACGACTCCTTTTCCCCTTTTTCTCGTTGCATTTTACTAACAGGGTTCTTGGTGACGTGTCATGTTTTTGTTTATCCTTACAGTGACATTTATCCCAGATTCTTGTTGCATTCTAGAACATTTTAGTGCTACAGCGTCGAATTAGACATAGTCATACGGATCGAGGAGGGAAAATAAAATGGCCGACACCAACCGACTATGCTAACGATAACACCGTAATAGGAAACGTGAGTTAAAAACAAAATGTGAATTTTTATCCAATTGCTGCTACACAGAGAGAAAGAGAAGGGAAAGTCATTTTAGGATGAATTGTCCCTCGATATCGAAGACGTAAATACAATTTTACGCCTATTACATGTATTAATATAATTAAAATTAATCATTATAAAAAATGCCTATGTCAGCTTTTTTTATATTCACGATTTCAGTCCCTTGTTTTTTGTATCCTGAGGTGATGTTCGGTATGTATTTCATTGTGCGAGACGTGATTGTCACCAGAGCGGAAAAACAAACAAAAAAAAAAAAATCCACATCACCACATCAACGAACGTCAAACAACGAAACAGGAAAAAAAAACCCAAAAGGTCTCAAACCGAGGCTTCTTTTCGACGCCGTTTTCTACAACCTCAACCAGGAGCCTAAATATATATATATATTTTCCCCCTTTGTGCGACTGAACAGAAAGCCAGGCTCTGGCGTTAGCGCTAATGCTAACAGCGTGAATAAAGCGGATTATAACCTCGTCCTCGGACAGGGATTCGGACGGGGACTTTTATCGCCTACTGACTCTTAAAAAAAGGTAAGAGACTGAAATAGAATATGGAAAGATTTGTTTTTTGTAACGGAACAAAGACACGTATCTGAGAAAATATAGAATTCTAGAGCTCTTTTAAAAGAAAACAGACCTATTATGATAAGTGTCTTTCATTCTTTGTTTGTTTTTTTTATCTAGTTTCATTTTTTTCCATTTTGTTTTTTTTTTAAGATCAAATGTTATCTTAATTGTAATATTGTTATTGTTCTTATGATTAGCAAAACTCTTTATTCTGAGAAATATTCTGTTTAGCGGAATTAAAAAGAAATATGGCACACGAAACTTGGGAAACATGATAAAGCCTGGTGGTGGTTCATTTAATTAGTTGATTGATTGATTGATTGATTGATTGATTGATTATTGGGTTTTTTGAGCTCACACCGTTTTTGTGTCCTACGGCTCAGACGGACGAGAACGAGTCCTGTCTCACACTGACACCTAATAACGGAGATTCGAAGCGGCTCTGCGCCGTGTCAGCATCCCGTCGCCACGGCAACGCGCCTGCGATATAATTGAGCCCGAACCGCATCAAAGCTCCCGTCCCATCTTTGCTGGTCCATTTGCTGGTGTATCTGAAGATCCCTCAACCTGAAACACTCTCTCTCTCTCTCTCTCTCTCGCTCTCTCTCGCGCTCTCTCTCGCTCTGCCCCCGACATCTACACTCGTTCCCACGGTGCTGTTTCCTTGGCAACTGTTGCCGCTGCGACGGTCACCAGCGCTGTGTTCAGGTCTCCGATGCAAATGCAAGGACAAAAAAGATTTCTCGATGGTGTAACACGCACGCACACACACACACACACACACACACACGCGCGCACACACTCACACCTGTGTTTTTAACGCCAACAACTAAGCTGATTGCTGATCACCCATATGTACTGGTGTGATGTTAGGATTATTGCTGCATATATCGGGCTGCATGCGTGTGTGCGTGCGTGCATGCAGGTGTGTGCGCGCGCGCTTCGGTGTTTCGATTTTGCAAAAACGTTTGTGATTGTGCAGTGATATTGATGGAGGCGTGGCCTGTATATCTGTTAGTGTTGTTGATGGAAGCGTGGCCTGTATATCGGTCAGTGCTGTTGATGGAGGCGTGGCCTGTATATCTGTTAGTGTTGTTGATGGAAGCGTGGCCTTTATATCTGTCAGTGCTGTTGATGGAGGCGTGGCCTGTATATCGGTCAGTGCTGTTGATGGAGGCGTGGCCTGTATACCGGTCAGTGCTGTTGATGGAGGTGTGGCCTGTATATCTGTCAGTGCTGTTGATGGAGGCGTGGTAACTCAGATAATTTATATTGATGTGTGTGCGGGTGTGATTACAACTCATATGGAGCTTTGTAATGCCTTTAGAAACTGTCAACTGTCTCCATTTATCTGCCTCGTGGCACTGCAGTGTCTGAGTCAGAGAGGAAAACATGTCATGCAGTGGTCCTAACACACACACACACACACACCAATCTTCATCTTTAGTGAGCCTTCCCAGCCTGCCCGGGGCTGATGAGGGTTTATGCAAGAGCTTCAATGCAATGCAGCTGCAAGTCCATCTATCTTTCTGCGTGTGTGTGTGTGTGTGTGTGTGTGTGTGTGTGTGTGTGTGTGTGTGTGTGTGTGTGTGTGTGTGTGTGTGT
>JAOUQX010000019.1:14845486-14859212 GCA_028566295.1 Liobagrus marginatus | reverse complement strand
AATTGTTATTTTGACCGCTAAATAACACTATATTGTTCACAAACCGAAGTTTAATTTATGATAGATGCTCTCTCCACATGCATTGGGGCAAAAAAATGTCGATAAGCGCATTTGGTCGTTCAGTGGGCGCAAATGTCGGTCAAAAAACTTCGCTAAGTGAAAAGTCCAATGTCCAAGCCGGTCGTTAAGCGGGGTACCACTGTACTACCCCCGTAACGGCGATAATCTAATATTACCCCTGTAACGACGATAATCTAATACTACCCCCGTAACGACGATAATCTAATACTTCCCCCGTAACGACGATAATCTAATGCTACTCCCGTAACGACGATAATCTAATACTACCCCCGTAACGACGATAAGATAATACTACCCCCGTAATGACAATAAGATAATACTACCCCGTAACGACGATAATCTAATGCTACTCCCGTAACGACGATAATCTAATACTACCCCCGTAACGACGATAAGATAATACTACCCCCGTAATGACGATAAGGTAATACTACCCCCGTAACGACGATAAGATAATACTACCCCCGTAACGACGATAAGCTAATACTACCCCCGTAACGACGATAAGATAATACTACCCCCGTAACGACGATACGGTAATACTACCCCCGTAACGACGATATTCTAATACTACCCCCCGTAACGACGATATTCTAATACTATCCCCGTAACGACGATAAGCTTAGACGAATGCAGAACATTACAAAAACATGAGACATGAGATTAAACAAGCGCCATGCTTCCGGCTCCACAATCCTCCGTTACTGTTTTTTACCATCGAATGAATTCATGAGGAAGAAAGATTTGAGCCGTCTGATGATGAGAGCAGGGCATTTGCAAAAGTAAATGCGACTCGATTTATCGACAGGAAGCGGTGACTCGGTGGTTAAGTTATTGTACTGCTGATTGGAGGATTGTAGGTTCAGTTCCTAGCACCACTGAGTTGCCACTGCTGGGTGTCACGACCTACCTACAGAACTCGCAGGTCCTAGAAGGATCAACAAAGCGGCAGTAACATGTCACACTCGCTAAAAAGCTTTAAACAGATTCCTGAGGATGTTTTTTTAAATATAAATCTAAACAACAAAAAAGTGGGAATCATAAAAGTTCGAGATGTGAGGCTTTAAATCAAAGCATCCTGCAGCTAACATGCTGTACGCTGTGTGTGTAGATAGTATTGATTCCGATGTTCTCTTTCGGGGAGGTCAACATCGCAGACGTTGCAGATGTGAACCACATTGCCAACAGATTAAAGGACACGTGGTCCATGTGTTAATGTTTAGTGTCCGCTTTCTTCGTTTTCATTCTCCACATTTAAATGATACTTTAGAGTCGTGGGTTTAGTAAAGGTTAGGGTTAGGATGTAGGGTTAGCTGTAGAGTTTGGTTTATTTATATAGTTTTTTATATATTTATTATGACCGAAGGGTCTGTAAATACGTAGGAGGAAGAATAAGAACACATCTATGAGCGTATATTAGCATGAATTTTATTGTTGATTTTGAGAAAAATCTAATTCTCCTTTTAAGTCTCCCTCATAAGCTGTGTGTGATATAGGAATAGTACTGAATATTTTAAAGCTGGTCAGATAGCATGCAGGAGTACTGATGTTTATGCCAAATGATTTTTGTAAAAACTTTGTGCCTGTTGAATATTATATAGCTGTAAAAAGTTGAACCGTTGGACACATGTATTTCCGACTGTTTTTTTTTTTTTATATTACATAAACGACTACTATTCTGGGAAATGTAAAGTTTCCTGTTCATGCGGTTTCATGATGAAACAAAGCCTTGATTAAACACTGACATATCTGTGAACCTTCGGTCAGCATCATTGTGGATTAGCGACGTCCCACTCATCGACACACCCTACAGAAAAGGCCGAGTTTGGCAAAGAGAGAGAGAGAAAGGCAGAGACAGGAGAGAAATAAAACAGCAAAGATGATAAATTGGTTGTAGAAGCTTATCAATACGGAGTCAGTACAGGAATGTTGTTCCAATTTTCAACATGTCTCTAATAGTTTTTATTTATTTATTTATTTAGCTTAAACACCAAAGCCACCATGTACAGGGACTATCAGACATCATCCTGTAGGTCCAAAAGGTTTGGGGTTTGGGTGGCCATGTGGTCTCTCTCTCTCTCTCTGTCTGTGTTTCGTTCTCCTGTGCAGAGGAAGAGAAAGTCCAGACCTCGCTCCGAGACCTGTTCTGGATAACGTTATCACTGTAGTAAATAAGAATGCTTCCCATTAATGGCATGTACGCTCAAGCTTTTATCCTCATCTACTTTTACAACCTTCTTAAACCTGATGTGTGATATTACAGTAGGTAGTGGCACACGTAATGTTTATTTGTTGTAACCTCTATAAAATATGAGCAGGTTACGACAGACCTGACTGTGTCAGTGTGTGTGTTTATTGTTAAGAGCTTCTTCAGGAGCTGAAGTTCAGCTCTGGCAGCTATGCCCTGGAGATACATTTAATCATTTCATCTAATGCCACTCTTGTCTCCATGCAAATCTGTTTTTCCATAACACACACACCTTCGTTGTGGACATGAATCTGAAATACGGCTGCTCCGTCTGCATCTGTACTTTCACTACGGGAATAAACAGAACGAACGTTGTCATGAAAGTTAGGAAAATGTTTGAATGGAGAGAAGAGATTTAGTGTCGAGGCTCCTCCCCTTTTTCATCACTGAAATCTAGTGTCGTTCATAGCCCAGCATGTCCAGACAATCGGTAGTGCCTAAAACACGTTACGCTACACTCACTCATTCAGACTACTGTAATGACCTTGTTACACAATGTGGAGATATGATAGCTCAGCACTTACGGCTCTGTATTAGTAATCATAAGGTTACGAGGTCAAGTCCCACTGGTCCTTGTTTGGGCTTTTATTTAAATCCCTAAAATGGCTTTAGTGACATGACACTATAGTGTATTATACCTATTATATTTTGATATATGTTAAAGGGGTATTAAACTTTGCAATACTGACAAGAGGGTTGCAAGGTCAAGCCCTATTCTGCCTTGTTCACCCTTAAACAGCCTCTTTTAACTCTTACACATATTTTATTCCCCCTTATATTGAAGTCATGTGTGGTTGTGTTTGTAAAAATGTCAATAGGGCATAAAGCTTTGCAATAGTGACCACACTGTTATGAGGTGAACTTCTAGTGTGACCTCTGTTTATGTGTAAACCTGCGATGTTATGATGTCAATTATTATTATTATTATTATTATTATGTTGCATTAGATGTTTACGTATCAATGTTATGGCCATGCACAGCGTCTATAAGGATGTGGGATCAAATCCCATTGAGCGTCCGTTTGACCCTTGAACAAACTTTCTTAAGTTACAGCCATAGTCAGAGCAAATTTCATTTATCTATGGATATAACTAAGCAGTTGAGGTCTAAGGGCCAGCGGCGGCAGTCTGTGTTCCCGGGATTGGAACTCGGAACCTTCCAATTAGTATTCCAATACTTATCCTTGACTCAAATCCTAGAGAAACCCACGCGTGGCCCCTGAACAAGCTCCATACACATTTAGGATTGTACATTACGTGGCCTATTATTTATCTGTAAATCTTTTGCACGGTGTTAGGTGTATACATGTCACGAATGCAACCATAATATCATGAGGGCAATTCCCATGCTCCCAATTGCAGTGTAGATGTTTATGTGGGTTTTATTTGAAGAAGTGTGTGTGTCTGGTTTATAAATGCCCAGTAAATAAATGCTGTGTGATCCAGTAAACACACATGCTGACTGCGGAGGAGGATTGTAAAGAATAATATCCGTCTAAAAGCTGGAAAATTTAGACCTTGGCCCCAACATGTTTGGCATCAGAAACAGGCCTCTGACCCAAAGTCTCTCTTTGTCTCTCTGTCGCTCTCTCTCTCTTTCTCTCTCTCTCTCTCTCTTTGTCTCTCTGTTGGTCTCTCTCTCTCTCTCTTCCCTTTGGCTGTTGCTGGAATCTACAAGCAGCTGGAAAATAAGTGCAAAACAAAAAACCTTTACTTATTCTGCTGAGAAACAATCTATCAAGGCCTGCAATTAGTAAAATCAACAAAACACAACGGCCATACTTCGGGGATGATGCATGAGGAGAAACACCCGCCTGAAGCCGTATTCTCATTCAGTGAGGGCCAAATATCATGCGTCTGAAGGTAAACAGACTAGCCGAGAAGCCGGACAAAGTAAACAACAAACGATGCACCTTAAGTTGTACACGTGAGCATGATTATTTTATTTTTTTTGTTAACAGGTAACTCACGGCATAAATCTGGCTAGCAAACACTTGGCTTGTTATAGTCTGTAACTAAAATTTAGTCGACATCAATATTCACCAAATATTAATATGGGGGAATTCCCATAGCATAAACCAAAACATTACAATGTTAAAATAAGTCCTGCAGCACCTCTGATTATTATCTATATACATATATCTGATCAACTTACACTTGACATTTAACATCGAATTTCATTTTTCAACGCTAAGTTAATTCAGCTTTGTACTGTAGGTGCTAATTCAGCAAAGTGAGTGTGTTTATTTATTATTAAAGATTTGGCATTTTGTGTGTGAGAAAAAAAACAGTTCAAGAATCACTTCTTAATTTCTGAGACATAAAGGAACTAACTAAAACGGGTTCTGCCTCATATACTCTAATTATATAATTAGCCTGCAATCTTTGGAAACCTGCCAAACTTTACTGTAACCTACATAAAACAACAACAACAACAACAACCCAAACGTGGTGTTGGGATTTTATCCTCTTTTTACACACAGACTGAAGCGTATCAAAGCTAATATTTTAAGGCGTGATTACAGGAAACTTGTGTTATAAAAAATTTTTTTTAAACGATTACCACAGATTTTTACCTCAGAATCTTACCGTTTAGCTGAGTTTCGGACCGCGCGCCCTTTCGACCGAATCCGCATTGATTCCCACGAGCAAGTTTCCACTTCTAAGAATTCGTCAAAGTAAAGATCACGTTAAGAAAATGTTTTTTTTTATTTTTTTTATTTAACCTTTAAATATCCGTCCACGTCGTCGATTCATTTTGACTGAAGTCCACACAGATTCCGTTATATTCCGTTAATAATCCGAGTTTAAACGTTTAAATTCCTCAGAGACATCTCGCGCCCATCGCCTCATAGACAGTCCGCGCGCGCGCGACGTTGTCGGCTGCATTAGCTCACTGCTAACACCTTGAGAAACTTCTCGGCGCTTTTTAAAGTGGAAAATCCGCTCGAATGTCAACTACGAACGAATATCTGACTGAAAACAAGCTGTTTCCGATTCGAACATGGAACAGAGCTGTCTCCCAGGACGCACCAGAGTCTTCCAGGAGAGTCCGTACGAAAAGGTGAGGGATTCTTCTGAAGCGTTCATATAAAACAAGACCTAGAAGGGGGCTGGTTTCAAGAGGAGGGGGAATGAAAAAGAAGAAGACAAGAAATACACGAGAGGGAAAACGAAGGAACAACATCTGCTGCCTGTGGGTGTAATCAGACATTTCAACTCATTGAAGAAAAAAAACCGTGTTGAAACGTGACGAGGTTTCCTTTAGAACTTAGCTAGCTACTTTCTGTTTGTCTCATTACCACATTAACACCTTTAGCTTCTGGGGCGGAAACGAAAAGTCAAAGCGAAATCACCTCAAATGTAATATTGACCAAAACACTTTGGTTAGCCAAATGTTGCATTCTTAGCCTGTTTTTAACGTTTAAAATTACATTAAAGAATTAAAATAACACAAAAAACCCTGAAGCTTTAAATAGTTGTTTTTTTTACTTCAACAATCTACTGCGATAATTACAAAATGAAGTGTTATCGTTTAACAAAATAACTTGATTGTAAGTTTAGGCGATATTTTTGGTCTGTACTATTGTACTTTTTACTTCCTTTTTTTAAATTCTAAATTTTACAGCTATATACTGCTTCTAATTCATTGCTAAGTGTGCAAATTGTTTGGTGAATTAACATTACATGTTCCGCTACAGTTGGTAACTGTACTAAGCAAAACGTTTGCTTCTTATTTCCAAGCTTTAATTTCCTTACAAGGTCTCTAAATACGTCTAACTAGAGGTCTTATGAGTATTGGTTAAAAAAGTAAATAAAACATGGTGTGAGGAAGTGAATTTGAGGGGGTGAGTGGGGAACTTTTAAACCATCCTTACTGTGGATTATTCTGAGGAATCGATCAATTGGGCATTTTGCATTTGGTCCAGTTTTAAACAACAAAAGTCTTGCTTTGTTGTGCGTTTGCTTTGTTTCTCGCTACTGTCGCTCATATCAATGCTCCATTTTGTGCCTGTACATAAAGCATGAATGGTAATCTCTTGCTTTTGTAACATGGGGATCGTCTTTGACAGTGAAAACGTCTACACCAAGCTTTATCTCAGCCTCATGAATCATGCTCTACTAATGTTAACACTAACTTCAGTGTTGCGTGATTTAGGGATTTCCGCTGGCTACAAGGTGAATGGCAAATATTTGTGGAGTTGCAAGAAAAAAATGACTTTCATTAGGTCAACAGTTAGTGGATTTTCCCGTACTAGGTTGTACCGTACTCGCCGATAACCGATAAATCAACTGATAGTAAAACAGATACTAAACAAATAACTAACACTCCAAGTAATAGTATATATACATTAGGGTTGAAAGACTACAATTTGGAACAAAAAGTAATTATATTAATATTTAAGCAATACATATTACTACTTAAATTAAGTTCATAGCACATTAATTACAGTTAAAGGATAAGTAGTAACATTAGCAAATGTTAAACATTTTAACAATAAACAATACTTCTAGAGCATTTATCAACCTCGGGTAATGTTACAAAGGGATCCTAAAATAAAAGCTAAGCCATGTGAGACCATACACATGCATTGATGTCATTTATAGGGATAGTATCACATGTTTTTGCTTTTATTTTAGTACACTTGATTATCTAATCAAATAAAAATTGTATCACGATAACTGATAGTTCTGCCATTAATCAGTGTAATTTTCATTTGTGCTACAACAATAACTTACTGTGCGGCCTCTGATTTTTACTGTATGACCAACTGTTATCTATAAAAGTAATAAAAGCGCATTCTATGGCTAACAACTGTAGCAGTAATCATTTTTCAATATGATTGTCACATGCTTTGATTAAGATGTTTAACTTTTTTACTAGCATCCTATTCAGTTTTATGACGCTGTTTATTATATTACTTAGACAAACAATGCCGTTAGAGGCGAGTGTGTAATGTTTTTGGCATGCAGCTGCATGATACTAATTGGTGGTTACCTTCATAGCTCCAGTCCAGATAGAAAGACGGGAAATTTGACATACCAGACATGTCTTGGCTGATCAGCAGGATCTGAGCTAGGCAAATTAGATGGATCAGATTTTTTTTCCCCCTTTCGATAAATCATTAGAATAGGTATTTTGATAATACTAGATATCTAGTGGATAGATCATGAAATGTTAAATGAATTGAATGCCTCCTGTGTCACAATAATCTTTTAAAACGCTTGATTGGTTTGCTTATAATACATTTTTTTGTAACTTGGATCCTCAAAGTATGAAACTGTTAAGTATTGATTTATTTTTGATCAGTAGGTTTAATATTCTTTACAAATAAACTAAATATTGTTAGCTAAGTATCCATTTTCAGTAGCAGCCAGCTAGCTACATATATGAATTGTTAGTAGAATTAATATTATTTAAGAATACTCTGCTATGTCCACTCCATCTCAGCAATATTCAAACCCCTTTGCAACACTATTGGTGCTGCAGCTAACAGATATGTATGACTTCACCCCTAAAACAAATATGGCCCTGTTGTCTAGGAAATTATCCTCATCTATGAGGTCAGTGAGCACCGGTAAAGGGGACCTTGTCCAAATTTGAAAAGCTGTCTAACTAATCGGCTGTCAATCTGCCAGCAAGGTTTGTTTAGATTTAACTTGTCATTGGCAGTTGTTGGAATATGAAAACCCAGTCTACATCTCGGCTCTGAAGTACATTCCACAAACGTAGTTACTGCAGTGTGATAGTGTTTGACGTGCTTAAATATGGTAACTGTTAAAATAAAAAAAATAAAAAAAAAAAGTTTGCAAATGGATGAGAAACAGAAACCATTCTCAAGCCAGTTGCTCCTACAGGTCATAACTATGGCTGTCTCGGCTGCTAAACAGGTGTAGTACCTCAAGCCGATTTATAGAAACTAAATAACTTCTGTTGTACCAGCCAGTAATTAAGATTTGTGCATTTATGCGACTTATCATAGACAGTGTTACTAGGCAACCTCGTCAGTGTTCCCAAATTATTGTAGTACTAGCGTAAAACCTTCTTGATATAACTTGCCATTTGCAATCTAAGGAAAAATAAGCAACGATATCTTGCACAAGTATGATATTCTGCTTGAAGTAAAGAAGTCAAAAAGTCAATTATTGCACGCAACAGCAGAATCAAGATTTGATGATCAGGTGTTGGTGCAACTGGTTTATGGGACTTTTGTGAAGTAAAGTAATAGTTGAAACCGTGATGGCCTTTAGTAAACGATGCTTGCTTTCACCAAAGAGTTTAGTATTTTCTACAACTAACTTTCTGCAGTGTTTCTGCTACAGAATACGAGGTCTTACATTGCAGTCAACCAAATGCAGACCTTTTCCTTAAGCCCCATTTGCTAGACATTATCTAATTTACTTTGCTTACAACGCTGCTTTAAACAAAACTCTAGAACAATGCAGTGAAGCCTGTTCAATCCATTGACGATTTACTGTTTTGAAACAAATTAGTTCACTGTATATACAGAAGTGAATATTTTCAACATTAAAGATTCTGAAGCATGCAGGAGGAAACGTGTACAAAAGGCATCAGACTCTATTTGATCTGCAGGTAAAGAATCCGATTCTAACAAACGTCATATTTCTACACAACAGATGAACCAATCTCACTCTTGTATTTGTGTTTTTTCTACATGCGTATTCCATCCAGATTCCCTGCACCCCAAAGCACCAAGCGCTTTAGCGAGCTGTTAGGAGTGTGGGTGCAGTAAGCTTTCATTTCCGTCCAAAAGATTTTACTGTACAGGGCATATTTACTTTTTTCTCTGCCGAGGAACGGCTCGTCTTCTACAGTTGTCTATAAAGCAACATAAATAACCTCGAGCAAATGATCCGCAATCTCGCCACAATCTCATCAACCAAACTGCAGAATAAAGGAAGGTGGTACATCGTTGAGATAAGACTGAGAACGTTTTAAAGGAGTGCATGTCCCAGCACAGGATAGCGAAATCATTTGGACCAAACTAATAGCCGTAAGTTTTCAGTTTAAAAACCTGACCGTTGTTGTCTTTAGTTACTCACAAGACATCCGGTCAAACTGATCACTTAATTATCAGACCCTCTGTAAATCGGAGCAGGTGAACTCAATTTTCACAGAGCTGGACAGAGAAGACAAATACTTTAAACGAGAAGGAAAAAAAGGTTGACAGAAGATCAAGCTGGAGCAAACGTTCCTGAATAGAAAGGGAGGATCAGATACACCACTTATCTATTTACAAGGACGCTCTAACATATATTTACGTCGGCTCTTTTATTGTTGTTATCACACCTGCAGACAGTCATGTGAGTTTAATGACGACCTTCGTCACTGTCAAAGGATGAAACGGCGGAAAATTTCCCAGCCAGTTTTTTTTTGGTCTTTAATAAGTTTAGTCTATACTTGAGACGACAACCTTTCGCACACTCACCAGTTTCCACTCTCACAGTCTTTTCGTCCCCTTTTTTTTTTTTACATTCCCTGACTATTACAGAAGTTTCTGTCCCATTAAAGCTCCATTTCCCCAGAAAGTTGAAAAAGATGAAAGGATAAGGACGAGAAAAAAGGGACAAAAGAGTGAGGTGTTGAGTTACAAGTCTTCCCCGCTGAGAGCGTCCATGAAAGAGTTCGAGCATGGGAGAGATGGATGAGACAGAGAATGACAGAAAGACTCGCCGAGTTAGGCGCGACAGAATGAAAGGAAGAGTGCGTATAAGTCAGACGGGTATCAACTCAGACAACACAACCACAGAAACTTTCATCAGCTTTCATGGATGTAGCCTGAAAATGCATTCTCCCAACACACCCGAGGAAAGAAAGCGGTCCTCCTCGTGAGCTTTCCCTTCCTCCCTGCGGTATTTCTCCCTGTTGGCATTTGGCTGTCGTCTCGTAATCTCTGTCTCCCTCCCACAATTCTGCATCTCTGGCTGTGTTTCGACTTGCCTCGTATGCACTTAGATATTTCAGCCCCAGGGTCTACCACTCCGATAAAGTCAGAGGTTGAGAAGAGCGAGAGTAGAGAATTAGTTTTTTTCCAGAAAGGCGGTACGGGATACACTCACGCAGGGGTGGAAAAAGTTTCTAAACATTTTTACATACTTGTGCTCTGATGCAAATGAATACACACTCATTCCCTGACTCATTCGCCTTCTCTCTCTCGCTCTCTCTGTGTCTCTCTCTTACACTCACTCATTCGCTCCATTGCTCACAAACCGTTCTACGTTCCTTTAACGTTCCTGCTCTCGGGCCATTCACAAACAAGCCAAAGGCTTTGTCATGTCTCGGAACCAGCAATTCCCGTTTACGCAAGGAGCATTTTTACACCCTAAACCTCACATGCGTATTCGGGACACTCCTCTTACTCACATACATACAAACAAACACACATACCTGAAAGTGACAAAAGAAGGAATATTTACAACCAGAGCTGGTTTTTCTGTTTCATTTTCCAGATGAGAATAATTGACAAGGTTTCAAGCGCGTAATATAATGTCAATACATAACCAAAAAATTTAACTCCCAAGAGGAAATAAATCTGACCCACGTCAAGCTTTACTTCCTCCAGCTTTATGTGTGTAGTCCGACATGGAAATCGCACCCCTGTGTAATCACAATCTGTAATGTAGCTATTATGGCAATTATGGAAAATAGAGCTGTCAAGGAAACTAACGCTGTGTTCACACACTGCTCACACTAACACACACATCTCGGGCCGGCTTTGGCCTGTGGTTAACCTTAAGGTCAATTATATGAACCTCTTCGCCATGCAACGTCCCAGCCTCCTCACCTCACCTAAACCCCACCCCCACACCCCACCCAACCCACCACCTTCAGCACCAGTAAATCTTCCAGTGTGTTTCTTTTCTTACCCCTTCGCATGTGTTTCGTATTTCAGCCACACTGCTCCTCTCGCCGCAGTCCGACTTAATTCTTCTTGGCCTGCCCCGACAGCAGCAAAACCACCAAGACAGGCAGAGTAGCGGTCAAAGGTCAAGAGATGACAGCAGGTACAGCAGGCTCTGATGGATAGGTCTCTCATACCTTTGTAGGTACATCGTTCACACCCGGCCAACCATCCAAGCTCGTTGATGAGGTCACCAGAGCCTGAAATTGGATTCAGAGGTCAGAAGTTCAGAACGCTTATTTTTCTAAACACGAGACAGGCAACATACTCATCACTCACAGTACACTTGAGTGAGAAAACAGATGTACAGATAACACGGTGGACGTGTGTTATTTCAGCAATGCTTGGGAAGTAGCTGAGCGGTGACACTGAGGGATTTACGGTGTTCTGATTCTAATAAGGCTTTATTATGGGAACAGTCGGTTTTATTTCATTTGTCTGATGGCTGATTAGAACCAGAACGGTAAATGAATTGCGACAGACGAGCCAAAAGTGTTGGAGAACGACTCTTAATCCACGCCGTGGGTCTTTATGATGCGTTAGTTAATCTGTGTGCTGAGTTTATGTTTAGTGAATAGAGCGCATATCATAAAACTACAGGATTTACGGCCCTGATGCATTTAACGTCATGTCTCGCTTCCGTGCAAAATGTGTCGCTTAATAAAGATCAGGGCCCGTATTCACCAAACATCTTAAGGCAAAAACTAGCTCATAACTTGCAGATTTAGTAGAAATTCTTCATAATAATGGGTGTAAATCCTGAATCAATGAAACGTAAGTAGTAGTGAAGAGGAGTTAAGACCAAAACACAGACTATCCTAAAATAGGGTTAGCCGGTAATCTGCCCCAAAACGTAAACATTTTAGAAACGTGTGGCGATAATGAGCTTTTAAAAATGTATTAAGGGTATTAATGACTGTCGTATAACTTCACCAACAAATACAAACAACCCGATAATTCCACCGATCAACGATTTAACAACTCTACAATACCTGGCAACCGGGAAAATACAGCTAGGCAGCGCAGACGAATCTCAGCCGTCTGTCTGCGGAAATCATACAATAAACTGCACGTTATAACACTTTACTCTTAATATTTAATACTTACAAACAAAAATCACTTCACTTTCGCTTTATTCAAATATGGCAACATGATATGATATAGCGCTCTATAATATTTCTGTGAATGGATCTCTGACGGAGACCCCGCGCCCCCCCTTCCCAATCAGCCACTCTCTGTGCGTATAGCTAGAAAAACATGCTGACTTCATCCATAGCAACGACCATGTTAGCTTAACACTTATCTCTAATGCTTAGGAGAAGTTTGTCTCAGCAACTTTGTGAATTAGTTTTCGGACAAAACTCTGAGCAGAAAACTTGTACTGTGCTGTTTTATTAGAACTTTAAGATCAAATGTTTTGTGAATACATGTCCGGATCTATGATACGGTGCAATTTTCATCTTGGTGGCTAAAGCTGACAAGACTGGGTCATAATGACGTGTCTGCTCTGGATAAATATTCAAACCCAAACACTCAAATACTGCTTGTTTTTCTACAGAATTGCTTCAGTCTGAACGCTGTCTAAGTTTCTTATGAACATTTTCCAGGAATTGGATTAGATCTGAAATCAGCTGTTGTTTTTTAGTGCGTTGTTTTTTTACCCTGCGGCTTTGCTCCATTACTGTTACAATGCCACGGAAGGGTTTAATTAAGCAATACGTGAAGGACATTTTCCACCCAACTACAAATGGTTTGTAATAGAATGTTTGGATTAGATTTCCTCCTACGCTCTGGCAGACTTTTGAAATTTGCCTCTTTCACAAAGTCTGACTTGAATTCCGCTGGTTTCAGAAGTGGAGTTTTACAGGTGTCTTTCCACCAGCGTTGCGTTAAATCGGTTACACACTCGTTTTGGTATCATTTAAAGCGAGTATCCCACTGCAGACGTGAATAGGTGGTTTAGTTTCGGTCAGGCGCACATGGTCTGGATTCCTGCACGTCAAAGGGACTACGCTTTTAAAGCTGTTCTGAAACGTTGACTCATCTCATATGTTGATGTTCCTGTCCGATCCCGTTGTCCAGAGCAGGTGCTCGTGAGTGAACACTCATCCTATCTGCCTCCTCAGGAAACACTCATAGCTTTGTGCTGAGTCGCTCAGTTGTATTCGTGTGAGTCAAGACAACATTCTCGAAGTATCTGTGCAATACAAACAAATGAATTCTGAATGCCACCTACAGCTTACTTTGTGGAATGTTTTTATAAGTACCACCGTTTTCTGTCACCTTCAACCGTCCATCATAGTATGTGTCCAAACGTTGCACACCAGCACACCCCCACTGTTTCTCCCCCAAACTTTTCCACAAACTCCTAAAACGTCTCTGTATGTCGTAATGTTCCGTTATTCCTTCACTGGAACTAAGAAACACAAACACTGTTCCAGCATGACAATGTCCCTGTGCACAAATCTCCTGTA
>JAOUQX010000019.1:14666333-14679586 GCA_028566295.1 Liobagrus marginatus | reverse complement strand
TATACATTATATACAAATATACATTATATATAAATATACATTATATACAAATATACATTATATATAAATATACATTATATACAAATATACATTATATATAAATATACATTACATATAAATATACATTATATATAAATATCACGGATTCGTTTTGGAACTTGTTTAAAAACGTTTGTAAAGAACGGAGAAGAAGAAAAACACAACGTGTAAAAGTGGGTAGACGACAAAAAACGTAAAAGTAAAAGTGGGAAAAGCAAGAGAAACGACGTTTTCCATCAGGAATGGAATGACGCGGCTGGAACACACACACACACACACACTTTTTGACTTTAAGTAAAAAAAATTAAAAAAGGATTCTTTTTAAACTCTTCCACTCTTCCGCTCGGACCCCGTCAGCTTCCTGCTTTTATTCTTCCTCCTCCGGCCTTCACGAGCGCAGAACCGATCTACATCCGGGCAGATGCGGAAGGGGAAAGGTCAGAGGTCAAACCGACGGACTCCAGGATCCACTGCCAACGACGGAGGACGGGATAAACTAAATGAAGAGGGCGATTAAAAAAGCGAACAAACAGGAAACGGGACGCGACATACAGCTGAGAAAGTCACCGATCGTTTACAAATTAAACGCATGCCGAGAAAAAGCGATGCCTTTTTAATCAGAACAATAATCAATAATCAATCATCAATAACGGCGGAAACAGTGACGTCGAACAACATCCACGTGGAATTCTTTTCTTTTGGGATCTGGCATCAAATCAACCCACAAAAAGCTTCGGCTGCTTTTTTATTTATTTATTTATTTATTTATAAGTTATTCATTGATTTACTAAGTTATTGATTTATTTATTTATTTATTCGATGTGAATGCACAGATTTTATTTGAACTTTTGCACAGCCTCAGCCATGTTGTTGTTGTTGTTGTTGTTGTTTATGTTTTCGGATTATTTGAGTGTGCGGTTGTGAATTGTAAAAATCCCAAACTGGAAATAAAGAGAGAAACGGTTTTCCGCTCGGACGCATCGAGCTTCTGATGAATAACCCGACGAACAAACGCAGCGTTTCCGTGTGTTATTCCGACGCAGCGGTCACATTTAACGGCAGAATCTTTCTCTCTCTCTCTCCTTTACTCTTTTTTTCATTCTTTCCTTTCCCTCTTTCCGTTTTTCCGCTTCTTTCTTTCCCTTTTGCCTCTGTCTCTCTCTCCTTTCTCTCGCTCTTTCTCCTTACTCTCTCCTCTCGCTCTGTCTTCTTCCTTTATCTCTCTCTTTCCATTCCCTCTATTACTCTCTCTCCTTTCTCTCTTTCCGTTTTTCCGCTTTCTTTCACTTTTGCCTTTCTCTCTTGTCTCTCGCTCTCGCCTTCCTTTCTTTCGATCCTTTTTCTCTTTCATTTCTCTCTCTCTCCTACTCTTTCCTTTCCCTCTCTCACTTGCTCTCCCTTCTCTCTTTCTGTTTTTCCACTTTCTTTCCCATTTGCCTTTCTCTCTTTTCTCTCACTCTCTCCTTCCTTTCGATCCTCTCTCTCTCTCTCTCTCTCTCTCTCTCTCTCTCTCTCTCTCTCTCTCTCTCTCCAGCAGAACCGATACATTTTGTGAGTTCTTCTCGTTTTTAGGCCTCATCTCTTTCCTTTCCCTCTCTTACTGCAGACGTGTAAACGCTCCGGCGCTCGTTGCAGCTTTTAGACGGATGGAGAGAACAAACGGCGAGTTAATAACAGAATGAACAGATTAAAAGGAAATATAAACCGGCTACTAAAAACAGTTTAACAGCTGCAAATTTTTTACTCGAATGAATGAAGCTGTAAAATATTTACAACTCCATATCCCTCTCTTCTTATACATTTCTTTTTCTGTTTCTCTTCCATTTATCCTCAGCTCCATCCTTCCTTTTCGCCTCAGTCTTTATTATTCTGTTTTCCATTATTTCCCATTCTTTCTTTGAATTTTTCATTTCTCTCCTTCTTTTTCTGCATTCTCTCTCTCTCCAACCCTATCCCTTTTTGCTTTCTTTCCTTTATTTGTTTTTTTATTTTTCTCTTATTTTCTCTCCCCTCATCTTTCTTTTATTCTCGCTCTCTCTTTTCTACTTTCACCTATTGTCCCATTTTTTTCTGTCCTACTTTCTGATATTCACAAACTCCTCACTGACTTTAATTAACATGTACATTTTATTTCATTGGAATTCATTAATAATTTAAAGCATAACAACAGAATTCGGATTAAAAACGATAAAACGGTTTAAAGCTGATCGAGGGTCGAAATACCGAGTCTCAATCCATACTTGAGAATTTCTTGTAAACAGTTAAATATATTTATATATTTATAACATTTATATATTTATAATATATTTACATAAATCACATCCTGTGTGAACAAAATCTTTTCTGGAAGCTACATAACCGAAGTAAGCCTGTCCCCTTTTGCCTGGAATACTAAAGCCTCCATCCCACAGCAGTGTGTGTGTTTACAGATTGCGTAAGAGCACATCACACACAGACTGGACCTTTTTCCTCCCATACACACACCGGATATTGAGGTCATCTACAATCACAGCTGAGAAACTGGAACTTGGTTTAAAGGGACGACATCCATTGATCTAACCAAGTATTTCAGGGTTAGGGGCCACGCTAGGGGGCCCAGGAGCAGCAGCCCTAGGAATTGAACCAGTGACTGATTTGATTAGCATCCCAACACCTGAACCACCGAGCTACACGTTAAAGAATGAGGTCAGAATAATTCCCGGTTAAACGAGCGCTCGATAGCGGTTATCGGCAACACATAGCGATTATTCACGTGTTAAATGATAAACATAACGGATATTTACGTTATTTGTTCTTGCCCTGATTAGAACAGAAAACTTTTGGAATGAACCAAAACACTAAAGCAGGATGCAGGTCACTGCTATAAGAAACTCCGACGGGTCACCATAGAGACACCAGTCATAAGAAAGCGTTAATGACGTTCTGGTAAAGAGCCCCACATTTGGCATCTTTATTTGGCTGGGCATTGAAGCCATTGAAGACTTACCAACAGTCTAGATCAGGGGCCACTAACATGATGATGGCGAGCACCACGTTGCCCATGCACCCGTTTTAAACAAATCCCACCATAACACCACTTACCGGTGAACTGCATCTATTTTAATCAGTTGTGTTTAAAACCAGACTTTAATGTAAATATGAAAACATAACTACAGATGTATATAAAGTGTTACATATTACTTGGCTGTTGTGCATCAGCCAACACAGATAAAACTTGATATCTATTTGCTACAAGAGCGAGCACACACACACACGATGTTGGCCTTCTAGTATAGTATATGAAGTTCGTACTCAGATTTGAAGCATTGCGCTACATCTAGAACACCTGAAGCTCTGTGATAAAGAACAGGTTCACATTCTGCAACATTGAACACTGCTGATGACAGTCAGATCTTACGGTTTAGAGCTGATGAGCTCGAGGCGAGCCACAGGCAGACATGCAAAGCAGCTCATAATGCTAAAGCTAAAACGCAGTCATATGCCCGATTACACACACAACTACATGGGCAAGTCTAAATCCCACAAACATCACATTGGATTAAAATTCATGTGTACAGTTTGCACATCATGAACAACTTCCCAACATCATTTCATCCCTTTAAATTAAGAACGACCTCATTCATTACCAACCAGCCAACACACACTCCAGACATGGACAGGGCTACACACACCATGCACGAGCCTGTGATCTCTCGGTAAACCATCACAACGTAAACAAGCTTTCGCAGTTTTTTAATTTTTATTTATTTTTTATTATTAAACATGTCTGGAGTGTTCCATGACACTTGAACACAGAGCAGCGCGGCGCAGCGCTCAGGCCGTCTCCTCCTTGGCAATGCGGTCCTTCTTGAGAGGTCCCTGCAGGAAAGGAGGAAAATAAATGGTTAATTTATTATCATAAGCAGAACATTCACTTGTTAGTGACCGGACCACAAATTGTGTTAAGAGCATCCGCATTAAATTACTATCGATAAGAAATATATACGACTATTAGCATTTGCAAGTGTGTTGTCAGTGAGTGAACAGGGAGATAAGCAGAGAGCGGCCGTACTCCCCTGCCTTACCGAACGTTCCTGTAGCACTGGAATGGAACCCAGATTTCAGACTGCGATACTGAAACAGGTTACGAACAGTGCAGTGGCGGCACCGGCACCAACCAACGCTTTAAACTCACCATGAACGCCTTCTTCTCGTCCACCGTCTGGAAACGCCCGTGACCGAACTTGGATGTGGTGTCGATGAACTTGAGGTCGATCCTCTCCAGAGCACGACGGCTTGTTTGTACCAGCAGGGACTTGCGCAGGGTCAGTACCCTCTTCTTGGTTCCAACGACACAGCCTTTCAGCATCAGGAAGTCGTTGGTCACCTGACCATAGTGGACAAATCCACCCTGTAGACATTTAAAATAAATAAAGTAGCAGTAGGAATAAGTTGACGTGAGTTGTTTAAACATGGCTTTTTTTTATCCCCTCACATTTTAATGACCCACAAACGCTCCCTGGTGGTGAAGTAGAGGTTAGCATTCACATTAAATCCTGCATTTAAGCACTACAACCATGCACCACATGTCCAAACTAACGCTAAGGAGCCCCACATTGACATCTTTATTTGGCTGGGAATTGAAGCCACAAGCTTCCCAACAGTCTAAACATTCCTCTCCCCACCATTACGTGTAAACTTCAGATACAGATCTCAGGAACGCTCTACATCTTATAGCAGCCCCTAGAACACATTCCCGAACCTCACCAGTGGGTTGATGCTCTTGTTGGACAGATCGTAATCGGTGGAGGCGTTGCTCTTGACCAGTTTGCCGTCCTTGCTGTGGTAGCCCTGCCCGATCTTGTAAATCTACAAACAGAAACATTGTGAGCATTTTGTAGTTAGCGTGTCCAGCCGCTGCAGGCTAGTTAAAAGCAGAGACGTTCACCTTCTTGTTGATTTCCGTGCGGTGATGGTATCCCTTCTGACCAGCACGCGCCACACTGAACGCCACACGGGCAGGATGCCAGGCTCCAATACACGCTACCTTGCGCAGACCGCGATGGGTCTTACGAGGCAGCTTCTTTGTGTGCCAACGACTCGTCACGCCTAAAACACAGCGACAGTAACGCTTATCTCTGGAGCACGAACATTACGATATCGTCCAATCAGACAAGACGGCGTGCTGTCAGAAGGAAGGCAGCATGGAAACTTTCCTCATGCTTTTCGGACGCCATGGTTGACGCTTGATCCATGTTCTCATCACCACACACTCAGCCGTGTCAGAAAGACGTTAAACAGAAACTCACCCTTGTAGCCATGACCCTTAGTGACCCCGATGACGTCGATCATCTCGTCCTGGGAAAACACATTGTTTATGGGAACAGCTTTCTCCAGCTTCTCCCGGGCCCAGTCCACCTTCTCAGAGATGGTGCCACCGTTCAGCTGGACCTCCATCAAGTGAGATTTCTTCTGTCTCAAGGGGAGCAGGCGCATCTAATACAGAACCAAGAACAGGTTAGGACAAGATGGCGTAGGTAGCAAAGCATTTGGTTGTTTAAGCAACACACCCAGAGCACTCACTTGTGTGTGGGCAATGATACGGATGACCTTGCAGTACTTCTTCATGGAGGCAAAGTCCTTCTCCAGCTGTTTCTTGCCCTCTTCATCCTGCCACTTCTTGCTGTACTTGGTAAAAGCCTTCTTCTTAGACTTGTACCTGAAGCAGAGAAGCACAGGATTGGCACGCAGTCCCTTCATAACCCCACAGGGTCAGAGGAAGGAGGCTGGGCAGAGCCGTTAGCCCGTATGGATTGGGGCATTTGGTGGCTCGGGCATAGCTTTTGGCTCATGGCACAGTTTCTAAGGAGCTCTTTCCACTGGCCAGAGGAGCCTGGAGCTCATCAGGGCACGAGGCACCTGAGCGGAGCTGTGACACATGGACATGTTAGCCTGACTCATAAAGCTCCCATATGCAAACAAACATTAAGTCCATGTATATTTAACACAGTCACAAACAGGACTCACCAGTTTTTGTAGAAGCGGCGTCTGCACTCATCGCTGATGTGCTCGGCAAACACAGTCTTGAAAGAACGCAGCCCGCGCGGTGTCTCCACGTATCCCACAATTCCGACAATCATCATGGGAGGAGTCTCGACAATAGTGACCGCCTCCACAACCTCCTTTTTGTTCACCTCTGTAAGAGATTAGAAATTAGTTATACATCGACACCGTTTTCGAACATAACAGCTTCAAGTTATTACATGACTCAGTACTCGACATTCAGCAAGGGCTCGAGGCCCAAATATGTCCGCCCGTCGAGAGTCTCATCACTGCTGCCATTCGTGCCACTGATCAGAGTTGAACACATTTAATGTCCGACTGAGTGAGAAGGAAAGCACACTTACTGGAACCGGGTCTGTCGACCTCGCGGACGATGTGGGTCATGCCGGCTTTATAACCCAGGAAGGCGGTGAGGTGGACTGGTTTAGTGGCATCATCCTTGGGGAAGCTCTTCACCTTACCCCGGTGCCTGCGGCTCCTCTTTCGTGGTAGAAAGCCAAGAGACCCGTGGCGGGGAGCTGAGAACTTGCGGTGAGACTAGAATTTAAAAAACAAATAAATAAATACTTAAAGCAAACCAATCGAGAGTACACACAACCACATTAAAGTAAACCATGTGTACACTACAGTTTATCCTGCAAGAAAGTTAGGGAACAATTATTTAACAGACCAATCTAAAGGTTAATTAAGGTAAAAAGTCACGAAAATGACTGTTACGTCATTAAAATTCATTGAAGAAACTAATTTATAGGCAGAAATTTAGCTCCAAGTGAACCTCATGATAAAACCGTGCACGTGGTTGCACTCAAGTAGCTACAAACAGCACACTCGACCACATTAACACAAGCAAAACGAATATTGAGCGTCTCTTAATACTTATTCAATTTAAGAACTTAACTGTTAAAATGTTTCATTTCTAAACCCGCAGAAAACTAGCTGGTCAAAATGGGCCTTCCAGGGCAGCATCTCAAACCGCCGTTTAAAAGTGATCTAGTGCACCAAGTAGGGTGCAAATGAACAAGGAACCATTCAGGCACAGTGCACTAAAAAGCCGAGTCAGCAGGCATTTGGGATACGGCCAATCCGAGCATTATTTTACAAAGCTAATTTAGTTTTTCGGTTTATAAACAATAAATGATAACGCGTTACATTGAAAATAATATTGTATATAAAACATTTTTTGAGGCAAGTTAAAACAAAATACACGGTAATTACCGTTTTAGTCAACCAGCACCACGCTTAACGAACCACCGCCATTTTACTCCATCCAGTACGCCGCTAAACTACCCACTATGACTTACGCATTATATCATTAAAATGCTATAATAAAGCGTCAACAATAAACTCTAACGAGAACGCTTTTTAAACACTGTACACGTTTATTTGAAATTGAACAGGCAACCATAATGTACAACACTCACCATCTCGTCTACTCCGAATGAAAGAGAACCCACCCAGTCCCGGCCTGTGTTTTTATAGTGGGATGTAAGCGCTTCTGCGCAGTCTCTGTAGAGATGTACACGTCACTACCGGGAGCGTTTGGCGTTTTTGTATTCAATTTGTAATTCAATGTATTTACTAACTTACATTTGTGCGAATTCACTTAAATATATTGGCATAAATATTACTTAAAATACAATATATTTGACCTTTGTTATGGTCATGTCAATAGAGAAGCATAGAGAACGCGAAGGGTCGTCCGGGCGAATCAAATGGGTATCATCCGGGTAGATTAGAAAATCCATCGTTCTCCAATGATCCGACTCTTAAGGCTCTTTATTAGGTGTATTAGGATCCGACTCGTACGACTGAAGAGCCGTAAAACGCTATTTTGCCTGAAATAATGTGACAACCGTAACGCAACGTTTGTTAACAAGTGAGTAGATTACGATTGCGTAAAATAATTTTAGAAACAAAAATTTAAATTTTAAACGGCGAGTAAATTCATCCGTCGCGTTAATTGACTCTTGTTCGTCAAACAAACTGATTCACTGAACGCTATCGGAAGTCCCTCGGTTTGAACGAGAGCGCGCGGCTTTTATTTTGTAATTTCAAACCGGAAGTCGTGTAGCAAAGCGTACACATAGCAACGCTGCTAGCGTTTCTGAGTAAAATAGATCACCGATATCATTGGTGTTTTTGAAAAAACATTAGAGGTCCAATAAGCGATTTTCGAGTGTAATATTTTACAGAGAACATAAGCTTTGTGCACCGGTATGCCTCGACGAAAGGTGAGTTTTGCAGGCCAGAAAGCAGCGTTTAAAGCTAGCTAATTTAGTGTAGCGAAGTTGAATGAAAACACAGTAGGATAGATAATGGCGATCAGTTAAAAAAAAGAGCAAATATTTTTATTTAATCAGCTGAGAATAATTATGCTCAGGTTGTGTAAGGATAAAAAAAGGTGCGTATAAGTTGAGTGGGGATGTGACGAAAAGAAATGAGGTTACAGACTTAAGCACCGGATGATGAAGTGTAAGCAACATTGTAAGAGCTAATTTATATCGTTTTAAATCTAACTTAAAGGCTTTATTTTCCTTGTGGAATTGTTGTAACCACTGTATAATAATAATTATTCTGCCAAATAACGCCATCTAAAAGAAAAATCTGTTTTGCTTTGTTGTAGCTTAATTCTCCCAATCGAGGCTGTAATGTAGTGCAATATTTGCTGATATGTTAAAGTAAGTACCCCTAATTGAAGCAAATCGAGTTAATCTAACTATAAATACTGTTATTGACTCGTCTTGACGCTGTTATAACAGTCTTGCGTGCAACTCTCAAAACAGCCACAAGATGTCGCCATAGCACTGGCGCTGATATTACAACACTGGTAATTAAAAAAAAGGCTTGGTGGATGTGCAAACTGAAAGCATTTAACGTTTCTTGGGTACGAGGACACACACACAGACACACACACACACACGCTGATGTTAGTAACTCGTTTGGTTTGGTTGGAAGTGACCGTTTTGTGTGTGTGTGTGTGTGTGTGTGTTTTCTCTCCAGAGGGTCGCCTGCAGCAGCTCTGACGGCACAGAGGATTCGGATTTCTCAGCCGAACACACAGACAGCTCGGAGAGCGACACGCACGCTTCAAAGACCACACGCCTGACGCGCTCCTCGCTTCGACTCAGCCGGAGCGCTAAAGGTACATTACCTGCTTTATTCAGGGCCCAGGATGCTCACGCAAGAGGCTCCGCCCACGCCGTCCAGCCAGCACGCATCAGATACAGTAATCAAACAGGTACAACCGAACATCAGTGTGTTCAATTCCCATGACTGCCAAATGCACACCACTTTTTTTCAGTGTGATGGATGGATGGATGGATGGATGGATGGATGTTAGGAAGAATTGAATTGAATTTGGAAGGAAAGAACAGACTCGAATAAGGGAGAGTTGAATGAAAGTAGGAAGGAACCAGGAAGGCTCAAGGAAAGGAAACTAAAGTGGGAATAGGCTTGGGGAGGGGAGGGGCTAGGAACGAAAGCAAGAACGATGGAGGTGAACTAGAAAAAAAAAACTAGGAAAAAAAGGAAGCAGGGAAAAGAATAGAAGTACACGAGGAAGGAACGAATGAAGTTACCTGAAAAGGAAAGAAACTAGGAGAAAGAGAGTAAAGGCATGATGAAAGAATGATAGAAGGAAACTGTAAGGAAAGAGGGATCAGGCTAAAAAAAAAGGGGACTTAGGAAGGAAAGATTGAAGGATGGAGTGGAAGGTGTCCGTGATTCATGTTTTTATAATCTGAGACTGAATTTCTTTAAAGTCTCGTTCTGTTAGAGTAGAAAAAGACATCTGTCTGTCTCCCCTGTCTGTCTATCTATCTCCCCCTGTCTATCTCCTCCTGTCTGTCTATCTGTCTATCTCCCCAAGTGAACACACTTGTCTCTCTCTCTGATTGTTTTATCATGTTATTGATCAGTGATGATGATGATGATGACGATGATGTGGTTTGTAGTTTTTCCTGAAAGTTCAGCATCTTGTAACTTTCTCTCCCTCTGCTCCTTGTCTGTGTGTGTGTTTTCACCCCCCACCCAGCCCCAGCGCTGGATTTTTCAGTGCGCCGTGTGACCCGTAGTCAGCGGCAAGAGGAACCGGTTACGCCCAGAAAATACCTACTGCGCCAGAACCATCCGGAGAGCGCGACGCACAGCGAGGGTTCAGAGCAGCGGGGTAAGTGGAAGAAGGAGTCGTCAGGCGTCCGGTGTTCAGTCACATCCCTCCTTCTCATTTATACTACTGTAAAAAAAAAAAACAACAACACCAAGCTAGTTAAAGTTCAGTATTAAACTCTTAAAGCGGTCATGTGATTAATCTACTGCACGTATTTCAGCTCCAGTAAGTTAATTAAGACCCTGGTGATGCATCTTTATTAAAATAGCTGCTGTAACTGATTAAGCTCCACATTATTACAAATAACTATACGCAGGAATGTTTAAAAACAGCACCTTAAGTGTTAGTAATTTTGTAAAACCTTCGAACGGATACAGATTTTAATTTAAAAGAATGATTTCTCTTGTAAGTGGATATTTATATCATATATAATATGAATATAAAGTCCTGCTGGGTTCAGTCCCATCCACAAGCTGTTTATACAGCATCTCAAAATACAACGACGTTCAGTAAAACTCGAATAAAACGAATAAAACTCTAACCTTTTAGAATCGATTTTATTCTCTGCACTAACACTAGCGTTACTCTGTCTGTCTCTCTCTCGGTCTCTGTCTGTCTCACCCTCTCTGTCTGTCTGTCTCTCTCCCTGTGTCTCTGTCTCTCTCTCTCTCTCTCTCCATCTGTCTGTGTCTCTCCCACATTTTCTCTCTCCCTCACTGTCTGTCTATCTCCCTTCCCCCCCCCCCCCCTTTTTTTGGTTAAAACATGTACACACAGACACACACAAACACACACACACCTTGGCATCAGAAGTGAAGCAGGACGAATCTCCTCCCCGCACCCCCACAGGTCTGTTGCGCTCCTCCGAGTCGGACGTCTCCAGCCCCAACGCCTACCAGGATGAGCGACTGGCTAAAGAGCTGTCAATCAAAGAGTCAGGCCACGCCCACCGCCCCAAACGCCGCCGCTTCCACGAGAGCTACAATTTCAACATGAAGTGTCCGACACCGGGCTGCAATTCACTCGGTACATCACACAGTCACGTTACACACCGACACACACTTTACATATCCTGTACACACACAGACACACACACACAGTCACGTTACATACAAACACACCCTTTACACACACACAGTCATGTTACACACCAACACACACTTTACACATCGTTACACACACAGACACACGCACACAGTCACGTTACACACCAACACACACTTTACACATCATTACACACACACTACAGATCATTACGCGCACACACACACACACACACACAGTCACGTTACATACAAACACACCCTTTACACACACACAGTCACGTTACACACACACACTACACACCAACACAAACCTTATAGGCCAACACACTTTACACATCATTATACACACACACCTTTACACCCCAGCACACACACACTTCCTTTCCTTCCTTCCTTTCTGTTAAAATTCTTCCCCATGTTAACTGTTGCTTCTTTCTTTCTCCTCCTTCAACATTTTTCTGGGTTCCTTTTTTTGTTCTCACCCTTTCTTCCTTTTCTCTCCTCCATTCTAATGAATCTTCCTTTCCGTCTCTGTCCTTCTTTCATTTTCCCTTCCTTTCTGCTCATCTTTGTTTTGATCTTTTTCATTTCCTTTCTGTTTTCTTCTCTTTCTTTCCATTGTTCTATCCCTTCTTCCCTTTTCCCCAGTTTATTACAATGTAGCAGTACTCTATCTAAAGTCTATTTATGTTTTATTTAATTGGCTATTGTTATTTAATTAATATACATGGTCCAAACCTTTTTATTTATTTTTTTTAACTCTAGTTCATCGGGTTTTTTTTCTATCTTCCCTTCTCAGGTCATTTGACCGGAAAGCACGAGAGACATTTCTCCATCTCCGGCTGCCCGCTTTATCACAACCTGTCAGCTGACGAGTGCAAGGTGCCGATACTTTTGCTCAGCGCGGCGGTGTTGAGTGTAAAGTGGTGTAGTAACGAGTTGTGCTGCTCTGTCGCAGGTGAAGGCGAACGCTCGCGATAAACCTGCGGAGGACAGGACGCTGTCTCAGGGCCAGGACGAACACAGACATGCCACACGGCATCAGGTAACCGTGGCAACACTGAGTAACGCTTACGGCAAAGGTTACCCACACACACACGCTGTGATGCTGTAGTGAAGCTACAATGCTAACGTGCCTGATTTTACTGAAGGAGTTTTGTTTGTGTAGATGAGGTACAAGGAGAAGGTGACTGAGATGAGGAGGAAACGGAACGCTGCTGCAGTCAAGGAGCAGAGAGACAAAGACACAGTGAGACATCTGTCTCTCTCTCTCTCTCTGTTTTTGTGTCTTGTCGGTTTGTCTCTCCCATTCTGTCTGTCTCTCATTGTCCCCCCTTTTTGTCTTTTTGTGTGTCTCTCTCCCTTTCTGTCTGTCTCTCTTTGTCCCCCTCTGTTTTTTGTCTCTCTTTCGTGGGCCCCTTTATCTTTGTGTCTCTCTCTCCCCCTTTCTGTCTGTCTCCCTTACCCCTCTGTTTTTTGTCTTCTGTGCCCTTTTTTTTCTGTTTCTTTGTCCCCCTCTGTCCTTTAGTGTCTGTCTGTTGCTCTGACGATCAGTGTCCCTCTCTCTGTTTCTGTCTTTTTAAATATATCTGTCTCGCTCTCCCTCAATCTTAACATTAGTACATTAGTAATAAACAGTTTGGATTTTGGGTCCATTGAGAATAACGCTGTCTGTCTGTCTGTTTGTCTGTCCCAAACACCCATCCTGTTGGAGGACACCCGGAGCCCCAGCTGTACCCATGAGCCCCAGTTGGAGAACATAACGAGTGATTATGATCTGGAGCTGTTTAGAAAAGCGCAGGCACGTGCCACCGAGGATCTTGTAAGAGAGAAAACTCACCAGCTTTGATCCCTCTTTTTTTTTTTTGTCCTCCTTTTTTCCTGTGGGGTTTGAAGTAGCCCATTGACCTCTTGGAATCCCTCCTTCTTCTTGTCTTCTTTGTGTTTCTCCAACTTTAGCAAATGTTTGTTCCTTCCTTTCTTCCCCCCACTACCCCCTTCCTTTCTTCCCCCCACTA
>JAOUQX010000019.1:14616005-14626541 GCA_028566295.1 Liobagrus marginatus | reverse complement strand
TAATTCAGGACGGCACGCTTTCACACACACACTTCATTTCTTACGTTGTGTCCCGCAGATGAAGAACCTGTTTGCCGCCTTCCCCCCAGATGTGGCCGGCAACGTCGACTACAAGAACATCTGCTACGTCATCACACACGGCGAGGAGAAGGAAGAGTAAGAACCTGACAGAAGAAGAAAACGAAAAAAAAAAGAAGAGATGAACGCGTGTCCATCACGATCGCTCCGCCCGTCCTCTATCGCTCCTTTTCTTGCTTCCTTCGTTCCTTTTTGACTACTCTCGAGCGCTCAGTCTCTTCCCAGCACTCCTCCGAAAGACTCGTCTCGTAAACACGCCGACGCACAACATCAGCGTCTCTTTGTGGCGGGGAATAAAAAACAAAACAAAAAACAAATAAGGGGGTTCATCTGCAATAAAATGCTATTTTTCCATCGTCTCCATCTCTCTTTCTCCATCGCTCGGGTCCCTTCATCACCAGCTGCAACAGCTGATCTTGTTTACTTCGCTTTTGTCCTTTTTTTATTCCTCTTTTTCTTTGGGCGGGTGAACGGAAAACAAAAACGGAGGGATTTCCTTCTACAATAGAAAAAGTCCCGCATTCGCCGTATCTCGTCTTTCTGATTACTCCAGCTCAAAAAAAAACAACCAAAAACAAAAAAAAAAGGAGGGGGGGGGTGACGAGTGTGAGCGACGGAGAGAGAAAGAAGAGAAGACAAAGTCCAGACCGTAGAGGAGTGGAGAGAGTAGACAGAAAGAAACCATTCCCTTCTTCTCTCCCTCTCTCCACTCGTCTTTTCACGATCCCTCGCTCCCATCACGCTTTCTGTTACCGGCTCTTCCTCTGTAAGCAATAAAAAGAGAGAAACTGTGAATAAAGCGACCTTTATCTTTTGTACGCCTGCGTCTGTCCATCCTGAGTGCAAGACTGGGGAAAGAGTGCGTGTGTGAAGGGTGTGTACAAAGTTCAATACATCTGTATTCGCTTTCAATCCTGTCGGGAAAACAAACAGGGATTCTATTTATATATTATTTAATATATAACGATGATAAAGTCTTTATCGACTATATGGCCAATCAGAAGCTATTATAACCCGGCGGTTTGTCCCGCCCCTGCCAGCAAGCGCTAATACTTATTATTATGTACATTTCTAGCATTCGATAGAGAAACAATAATAATTTACATCGATCTCATTTAAACAACTAGGCATTTCAGGGCCTTCCTCAAGGGCCCAGCAGCGCTAGCTCAACCGCTACAAGTGTTAATCAGCTAATCAGATCACCACCAAGCGGCCACTGCGGGGCCCCAGCGCAAGGCCCTTATAACCCTCAACTGTTTAGTCGGATAAATAAACGGTTAAGTCGCTCTGGATAAGACTCTGCTGCTTTTCACTGCCAGAAATGTAAATGTTCTGGGACTTGAACCCACAACCTTCTGATTAGTAGTCTGACAAGTACTGGCCACATTAACACACAAAATCAGATCACGGTTTAAATAACATGTATTATATGAGATGCCGGTGGACGTTTAGGAGAGATAAATTACTTTAATTACGAATACTGAATGAAGTAAACACAAGTTTTATAAACAAACATTTTTGTGCCGTTAGTTAGCGGCGGCGCTCTGACCCAGATGTTTGCAGCCGATACGATTACCGATTTCTTATCAATATGATTATTAGATTAGATAACGATCTCCGGCACATCCTGAGCAGTTAATCCGGTTAAACTCGACACTACTCGAGATGTACAACCGTATGCTATTAGAAACCTGTGGAGCTTTGGCTATAACCAAACCAAAACGCAAACACCTTCAGGGATTTAATATATATTACGGTTTATTATTCATCACAACTATTAACGCGATTGCAAGGATTAATTAAATACACTTTTTCCTCTGTAGTTAAGGAATGACGAGTTAAGAGTTTATTTTCAATGTTTGTTGAAAAAAAAAACCCCAGACAAGATGGGATTAAAGAAAACTAGTTAAAAAAAAAACAGGGTTAAAATAAACACAAAAACAGTTAAGAGAACAAAAACACTGAGTGAATGTCTGATCACTGGGGTGTTCACACACACACACATATATACACACACACACGTATGGGCTTTTCCTCTGTAAGTGCGAACAATGCTCATGTGCCGAGTCATCACCATCAACGTAATATCGTACACTTTTAAAACACCTTCATTGTATTTAATTGGAGCATCCCAAGTTGGCGGAGCTTTGTCCATATACGACACTAGTCACATGTAGAACTCAGTTTAAGCACGTTTTCCTAAAGGTACTTTAGATGAAAGGGTTTAAAACAAACGTAATTTGTGCGAAAGGAATCAGTAGTCATTCGTTTTGTTGTAGGAGCGTTTGGATGCATGACGCATACTGTATATAAGTTACGCGATTATCAAACGTGAAAGACTAAAATCAGCACATGCCTTTTGCAGAACATAAAACAAAGTTTTACAAGTTATTTACACGACCGCTCCAGGTGTAGAAGCACGGATCGGTCTCTTAGTTGGTGTGTTGTTATGACATTCTACATCTGTGGCTTTTTATTACGAAAATTCCACATTTCAGGTCAGGTTGCAGGGACTGAACGACCCAAAACAGGGCATAAGTGCGGTTAGGGGGCTGTTACGGGGGTAAAAGATACCGAATTATTTAACTTATTAAGTGTTTTTTCAGCCCTGAAGCGAAAACACACTAAATTACTTATTTTTTCAACCCGCACAATTTAATCAGACTACTTAAAAGCTAGAACGATTAAAACTAATTACTTTTGTTGCATATTCAGTCACAAAATCAGCAGCAAACCCGGACAGATCTGAGCAAAGTACCAGTTCTGAAGTATGTTCCTCCACGCCCTCTAGTGGCCAAATCAGACATGGTTTACACTTTTAGTATTTTTTCCTCACAGAGAAATGAAAGCAGATCCCTCACAGGGGTCAGGGGTTTGCATAGACACTGTGTTTCGATACAGTTTATAAAACACCCAGGCAGACCATCGGAGAAAAACGCAGGTGAAGCACAGTTAAGGAACAACAAAATAATAATAATAATATTAATAATAATAACATCAACAAGCAACATGGCACCACCTACAGGTGAGAAAACAAAAAAAAACAGCACCAAAGAACAAGACCATGAGTTAAAACATGGCATCTAACACACCCCCACATTAACGTTCAGAGTCCCGATGGTGGAGTCCGGTTCGCTCTACTAAGTGCTGACTACAGCGCTGTTGCGTAATATACTGCAGCGTTTAGAAACGTTCCAGTGGTTTATCGAGATGACGCAAAAACAATCCCATCATAGTTTTACAGTAGACTCCAAACTCAAACAATATTATAAAAATAAACGAGTTTCAGGAAAGAAAACTGCATCAGTCAAACTGTCAATAAGTGTTTGCTATAAATCCGATGTAGAGAACAAGTAACAGAAGCTTTAGTATTAATTTAGCGTGTGTTTGTTCACTTTCTTGTGTTTTAATCCAAATTGGAGGCTGAAACCGACCCCTTTGGTTTGGCTCAACACTACACATGATAAAAATCATTCTCTATAACTAACTCTCTAACTGACTATAAACACTTTGCGCATCACATCCAGTGTGTTTGTTAAGCCAAACCGGAGAACCATCGACGTTTATGCGGTACAACAGATGTCATACATACAGCTTCATATGGATCTATAAAATCTGGCACGCTGCAACCGTAACACCAGTCCGAGACACGCTCACAAAGTCTAATCTCTGTCTCAAATCAGTCGGCGAGATGCTCTGGAGCTGTTCGTTCTGGGCCGCACCTGAGAACGCGCTAAACACCGCACAACGGTCTGATTTGCGCCGGGGCCCCGCCCCCAAACCCGGTTTTGGATGATGGACTCTCGCGTCTACATAACACTATTTAAGAGAGACGTTAGATGACTAGTCTTGGCGCCGGCATTTAGAATCGTGTGATCGTGAAGGATGTAGCGAGATTTGTTACTTGTTAGCTTCTTTAGCCGTTGTAGCAAACGTTCCGGCTGGAGGTCGACCAAAAATACTGACTCCAGCTTTTGCAGACATTAAATACTGTGACGTTTGTGACTTTAGAACAGGAACAAAGAATAATAGTCAAATAAAAATAACAAATCAGCGACTGCTTGGTTTTGTTCTCCAATATTTTGGGAAAAATGTGCAAAAAAACAAAACAAAAAAAAAACCGAATGAACGAATTTAAAACACATCGTCGATTTCCGTTAAAAGCCGCCACATTTCCAGTAACGCAGGCCCCGGATTCTTGCATAGAAAAAACCAACAACTATAACACAATTTAAAGTTTGATAAAGAACAGGAATAAAACATAATAGAATTGTTCATCTGGTTAAATTAACAAACTGTACATCGACGCAACGTGATGTTAATGCTACTGAACATCGTTAGTCGTTGACGTCAGAAAGAACGACGCACATGTATCATTAATGATGCTTTCAGGACCAAACCGAATGAGTAATAATAGAAGTAGAGAGGTTTCAGTGCAAACAGACTCGTTCCTTCATTGACACGCAAATAAATAGGAGTCTGAGGTCAGGTTTAACTGACATGGAGTACAGTTCAGTTCTTTCGTTATCGTCGCTCTTTCGCTTGGACGCCGCCGCTGTCTGACGGCGAGTAGCGAGATTCCAGTTCATGCTTCGACAGACGGGGAAGTAAGATTAGCGAGAGAAGACGAGAGTTAGCAAGAAAGAGAGAGGAAGCACAGGAGGGAGGTAAAGAAAGATATACAAACGAAAGGAAATGCAAAAAAAGAGAGACTAGAACAAAGTCCAAGGCTGAGCGATGTGACGCTATAATATTCCTTATATCACACACTTACAACTTGTATAAGTTATACCGTATAATTATCTTAATAGCGTCTTTACGTGTGAATTAATTTTTACATTTTGAATAACTAATTACTATATTGGATTGTTTGCACTCAATTACAAATGAAAAATGTATTTCCTTTCTTGGTTTATATCGTAAGTAAGCGTTTAATCTTCGTCAGAGTGGATCCAAGAACCTTCCCCGGGGGGACGCTGGACGTGGACAGCGGGAACTCACCCAGGGCACCGTTTTTGAGTCATTTGTCTCCCGGTATTTTTCTGGGGGGTCAAGGGAAACCGGAGAACCATGAAAGGAATCACGCATGCGAATAACAAATACAAGTCGACGTCCTGGAATCGGGCTGTGAAACAGCAACCGTCATGACGGCCTCCTCGTTTTATGTTGAATGCAACGATTGTTGCTTGTTTAGGTGTTGAAACCCGTCGGCATAACCAACAGCCTCGGACCCATCTACGATGCAAGAAGCAACCAGGCGGTTGAAAAATGGAAATAAAGCGTGCGGTCATAATATTTGTTCGATATTGTTACGATTAAGAAAACAAGCCAAAGAGTCTCAGTGGGGCAGGAAGTCCCTCAGTGGGGCAGGAAGTCCCGTTATTCTGACCGCCGTACCTTTTCCCAGCGCTTCAGTCCAGTCTGCTCTTTCCGTCCCGGTAGTGGACAAACCTTTTTAATTTCTTTCTGAAAGAGCAACGCCTACAGGTCAAGTCAGGAACAGCGGACACCGACACTATCACAACGCAAACATGTAAACACGCACAAGCACACGCTAACAGACATGTTAATAAATACGGGTGCCTCGATTAATCTCGGCCAGGGGTCAGTGCCTGATTTGGAGGGATGAGAGATTACGGTTTTAAGGTTAGACATCTCACTAAATAAAGGCTTATTGACCTATTTACTGTATTAAAGTCTCTCTTCTAATGTAGGTGACTGGGAATAAGAGAGGATTCAGAGCCATAAAACCCGGTCCAGTTTTCTTTAAGACCAAAACGACATCCCTTCCGCTTTGTGTTCTATTCGTCGGTTTTGTTTAAAAATTAGGCCACCCTTTTATTCGCGCCACCGCCGGCGTTCTTCTCCTCTGCTTCAGCGCTCACGGCTTTGTCCTTCTTTTTGCCCCCTTTCTCCTTCTTCTTCTCTTTCTCAGCCCTCTCCTTCTCCTTCTTTGCTTTCTCCTTCTCCGCCTTCTCGCGTTCCCTCTTCTCTCTAGCCTTCTGCTTCTCCTCCTCCTTCTCTTTTTTGCTCTTCTTCTTCTTTTTGCTGTCGTCCGCGCAGGGAGGCAGAGGCACGTTGTTGGCTGTAGGAGACGGGATTGTGGGAGTAACGTGCTCAGAGACTACTCTAGGGGGCTGCAGTTGGTTCGGGATCGGAGGACGTGTCGCTTCCTTGGTGGATTTCGGCGCTGATCCTAATTGGGATGTGGGTGGTGGAACCGGTTCTGCTACAGAATTTGACACTATTGCAGGTTCTGGTCCAGATTTTGGTGCCAACGTTGATTCCGGTTCTGGTCCAGATTCCTGTACCAACATTGATTCCGGTTCTGGTCCAGATTCCTGTACCAGCGTTGGTTCTGGTCCAGTTTTCTGTACCAGCGTTGGTTCTGGTTCAGATTTCTGTACCAGCGTTGGTTCTGGTTCAGATTTCTGTACCAGCGTTGGTTCTGGTCCAGTTTTCTGTACCAGCGTTGGTTCTGGTTCAGATTTCTGTGGCAGCGTTGGTTCTGGTTCAGATTTCTGTGGCAGCGTTGGTTCTGGTTCAGATTTCTGTACCAGCGTTGGTTCTGGTTCAGATTTCTGTGGCAGCTTTGGTTCCAGTTTCAGCATTGATGGTGGCTCTGGGCTCGTATTTGCCCCTGGAGACTTTGGAGATGTTGGGGGTTTTGTTGTTAAAGGACTAGGCTTGTGCACTGCTGCACCTCCAGTGGGTGGGGCCGCTGCAGAAATGGGTGGGCGTCCTGCCCCAGATGAGGCGGTTATCATTATGGGAGTTCCGCCTCCAAACAGCTGCGTTTCTGGACCGAACGAGCCAGAAAAAGAGCTTTTTTTACCGTGAGAGAATGGATTTTTAGATTTCCGAAAGCCAGGAAGAGAGAGGAGGCTGGAAGAGGAGCGCAGGGGGCCGGGTGGCGGAGAGGACATCGAGCTGCCTAGGAAGGACAAACTTCCCCCAGAGCTGATGGCGGCGGCGCGGCGCTTTTGCTCGTGGATGTCTCGTGTGCCGTGAAGCCTGCGGGCTGGCTGGTGTGTCAGGGCACCGCGAGACTCGCGCCACTTCTTAACCTGAATGGTGCACTCCCTCTCAATCAACGCCTCTGTGACAGGGACAGCAGTGACCTGTGGGAAGAACCTTTGGTCACTTTATTTACCTACAGACGAGGATGAGCTCTAACATACACACACTCTTCCTGGTAACAGATACACGATAAATAAGTTACTAAGAAACAAAAAACTGATGGGTCAAAAAAAAGAGGCTTAACATCTTTTCTACAAATATGCTCTTCGAAATGTAGTCAACAAATAAAAGGATGAATAGATAAAGTAATTCTGTGCGGGTGTGCGTTAACCTCGTGAACCAGTATTTCCTCTTTGATACTGTCGGGTGAGATGTTCCTCAGACGTTCCATGGTCTCATACATTCCGTGCAGCTCCCGCAGTTTGTCCACAGAACCCAGCATCTGCTTCAGTAAGACCAAACCCACACGGAACACGATCTTCACTCCTGCGTGCGTGCGTGCACACACACACACACACAAACACACGCCACGTTAACGTAAAAGTGTAAACCATAAGCACAATAAACACACGGTCAAAATGGCCCTTGAGTTCACACTTCAAAAAAGTAAAAGACTGGTTTTATATATCAGTAACCATAGCAACATCACAGCCAAAGGAAGTTGATTCAACTAAAAAAAGCTGAACCAATTGTACATGTGGACAGCTGACAGACACAATGTCCCAGACAATCATCAAATCATTCCGATTGGAATATTCCGGTTGACTGTTTACACTTTCATTCCGATTGCGGTGTTTACATGGAACATTCTCATTCTGATTGCGGTGTTTCCATGGAACATTTTCATTCTAACTGCGGTGTTGAAACCATGATAATGCCTAAACTATAACGCCTGGACTATAAACCTGGACTTAGCGTGGACTATACAGTATATAGTTTGGTGTAGAATACACAGATTTTTATTGTAGCAACCACATATTCCCGCACTGTTTAATAGTCGTGTCACACCTTCGCAGAAGAACATGTCCCAGACACGGAGGACACAGGACCACGGTAACGTGCGTGAGAAGATGCACATGAACCACTCGGTCATGTACAGGATGGGGTCGATCTTAAACGTCCTCAGGTGGCGGTAGGCCATGGGACACACGCGCCTCAGCAGAGCGAAGAAAATCTCCCCGTCGAGTTGAATAGCTTCCTAAAACATAAGAGTGTGGCAGAATGTTGCCAGTTGTTCTAATAACATGAAAAGTGAATAAATAAGGATTTGACTGCAGAATCGATCGCTGAGAGATCCTCACCAGTCCAGCGCTGTAGTAACCGGGCAGGTATTTCTCACAAATCTGCACCAGACACCAAAATGCTTGCTGGGGGGGGGGGAGAAGAAAAAAAGTTCTGATAAATAACACACTGAATATTTCAGTCAAGCATACGGTCATTATATATGAGTGTAATAAACCGCTTAAACACCGCAACAAAGTAACTAAACACAAAGACACACACGAGCTCACACACCTCTGCAGGCATGTGCATCAGTAGGACCGCAGCCACAGGAGCCTGAGCCTGACAGTAGCCTTCATCTGGCCGATAGACGGTATATGCCTTCAGTATTCGGTACAGATCCTGCTGACTGAACACACACACACAAAACAGTACTTTATGTTAACCTTATTCTGTCTCCATCTGTCACGCAATCTATCTGTACATCTCTGTACTGAATGTGTGCGTGTGTGTGTGTATCGCTGTATGCCCGAGTAGAGCTTTCAGTCTACCCGTCTGTCTGTCTCTTTATCCGTTTATGTGTAACCCCATGAGTCTGTCCTTCTCTCCCTGTATCTGTATGTCTGTCTCTCTGTGAATAAGGCTAGCCACGTCTCTGTGCCTATATACGTCTGGATCTGTCTGTCATTCTCTTGATCTAGCTGTCTGTCTCAGTACCCCATGCATTTCTATCCATGTATCTTTATCCATCTGTCTGTCGGTCTCTGAATCAATGCATTTCTATCAGTCACTCTGTATCCATCTGTCTGTCTGGGTACCCATCTGTCGGTCCGTCCGAGTACCCACCTGTCTGTCGGTCCGAGTACCCATCTGTCTGTCTCTGTATACGTGCATTTCTATCAGAGTATCTCTGTCTGCCTTTCTGTCTCCCTTAAACCTATGCTCATGAGGATCACACGCTTATTCACCCGTGTCCTCCTCGAGCAGCGAACATCTCGTGGAAGGGAAACTGCCTGTGCAAGTCCTTCTCGATGATATCCAGCCACTTGGGGTCTCCCGGCTGTCTCTCCAGTTCCTATACAGAGAGGAGAACATGTCAGATAGACAGATTGAACACGCCCGCAAAGTTACTATCTGAGTGTTTGCAAAACACGATTCGTTTAAATGGTTCTACCTCGAACTTGCCGAGGTTTGCAATCAAAAGCTCCTCGCTGTTGGAAAGAAGCTGCCAAGCTCGAGCTCTAAGAGACGACGGGATTCCCTTCCTACAGCGGAGCTTTACCTACACACACACACCAAGTTAAAGACTATCAAATACACACACACACACACACACACACACAGTAATCTGTTCTGTGTGACTTCCGTGTGAAACGGACCTTGGGGAAGTGTCGAGAGATCCACTTGTCCCAATGTTTAAACATGTCCAACCACTTCATCTCTCGGTGCCGTGACACCTCCACACTGAGCTCCAACACACTGGAACAAAGAGGATAAATAAATATTAAAGATGTGAGATTAAGCATGCACTTACTATTATTATAATTAATACTATCATCATAAACCCAGGGATATTCTCCTTAACTGCAAGTTCAGCGCATAATACCGAAACTATACCAACTAATTATACTGTATATATGAGCGTTAGCTAGCTATCATAATAAATCTTTAATGCTGGCACCATTAAAATGTACACATGCGTGTCATTCCGTCCGAGATCATGCCGTTTGACTGTTTACATGGGACGTGATCTATTCCATACCGGCGTTCACATGGGAAGTAGTCTATACCGAACCGGTGTTTACATGTGCCAATGTTTTCCTTGGGAACAATGTGTTGCTCCTCAACACACTGTTGCTAAAATCTATTATGAAAAGAAGCTTAGCTGTTTGTAGCGTTGCTTCGTTATGAGGGGGATGAACTGGAACACAGATTGCACCCCAGAGCCGTATAATCTAATGTAAAGGGATGTTTAACGACCACAAACAGACGGTGTCCACAAACGTGGTTTTGGCCATACAGTGCATGTTAAAAGAGATCCGCTTATGTGGGTGGGCCGTAGCACATGGCGGTAAAGGGGAAGAGAGAGACGCGAGCAGTGACTGAATCTAAGAACCACTCAGCCCTGTATGAGTCATAGCTGAGAGGGCAGTTTAAAGTCCTTTAGACGTCTGGAGATGGAACAGACGCTGCCGGGCTTTCTTTACTATGTGGCCG
>JAOUQX010000019.1:14251590-14262085 GCA_028566295.1 Liobagrus marginatus | reverse complement strand
TGAGATACGAGCCGATTGACTTACGAGCTCGGTTCTGGAACGAATTAAACTCGTATCTCGAGGTTCCACTGTATATAATGACGGGTATTACACAGGAATTAGGACATGTGCATGTTTTATGGGGACATGTTTAAATGTGTTCCAGCTGGAGCTCATGAAAAAAATGCCAGATTATGGAATGTCCTCACTAACATAGCTAAACAAGTGTGTGTGTGTGTGTGCGTGTGCGTGTGAGACAGGTTACCCAGACCCTGAGGTGCTGTGGCTGAGGGACGGTGAGGTTCTGGACGAGCAGGACAGCTCTGTTCAGGTTGATTATGCAGAAGACGGGTTGTGTGTCCTCACACTGAACCACGTCACGTCGCAGCACAGAGGCAGGTACACATGCAAAGCCACCAACGTCCACGGGGAGGCGCTCTGCTCTGCTAAAATTACTGTAGCGCTAAAGGACTGAAAATGTTGGCAGTCTTATTTTTTATTCAACATAAAAAGTGTTTTTCTTTAACCAGTGGACATCAGATGTTTGGCAAAAACAAAATCCATTATATTTTTTATTCATCTATTTCTTTTTCAGCAGTTTTTATTGACATATCTGCTTCCATTAGAGTTTACAGATTTTTACACCATGTTTTTACAATGTGAAATTGATTATTCAGTATAAATGGCAGATTTATCAATCAGAAAATGGCTTTGCTCAAATAAAAATAAAAAACTCAAATAAATACTACAGCACTAACACACTGAAACTCCAGCAAATGTTTCTATATATTGGTTTCATTTTATATATACAGTATATACATATAAATATATATATATATACACACACACACACACACACACACACTGATCAGGCATAACATTATGACCCCCTTTCTAATTATGTGTTCCTAACATTATGGCAGTCGCCCTTTTGCTGCCCAAACTGGCCCTGACCCATCATGGCATGGACTCCATTAGACCCCAACGTGGCACAAGACAATCGAGCTTTTGTGGTTCATGAAAGCATAAACACATAATCAGTTATAATGCGTAGCGTAGCGTAAATGCTCTAATGTGAAAGTAACGCTGTAATGTGAAAGTAACAACTGTTTAAAATATAATTGTTCAGAAGCAGTCGTTATATGTTTATTCAAATAAAAAAATTAATAAATAAAATCTTATTTGGTCACAATTTTTGTAACCTTTGAACTTTGACTATGAAACTTTTATCAGAAGTTAATTTGATTAGCAAATTTTCCTTTACAAAAAAAAAGCACTTATTTTAAACGATAACAATTATTCTGCTTATAGTTTCCTTTTTATAGACCGATTAAAAATATAGTAAATAAACTCGACTTACTGACAAATGTACACACGCGTTTATTTGGTGTGTGTTTGGTACTTACTATATACTGCTAATTAATTTACTAGTCACTGGGTTTAGTCTCATCATCTATCAGTTTTGAATATGGTATGAACCGGAACTGAAGACTCCTTACTTGACATGTGACCTGTTCTCACTAAACACTCTTACGCGCCACACTACATATGAATATAACGCACGTGAAAACAGTAAATATACTAAAGTTTATTATTCCCTACAAAATAAACAGCTGTAAAATAATACACTCCACTGTTACATCGATTCCAGCTGCTTCGAACATCATGTCACTTTGTCATGTCAGTGTTTGTGTTTTATTTATCGGCCAGTAATTCGGTAACTATAATCAAACGAGGTGCTATGTAATGGGAGAATCTACTCTACTTGAAATCTAATTATGAATGTGGCTTGACCACTGGACACCACTGGAGACTATTGCGGTTTGCAGATGAAATCCAAAACCTAAGCGCGACAATTTAACACGCCGTGTTTATTTCTGTTCAAATCCATCAAGCCACAGTCCATCACATTTGTGTACCACATCGAACCGGAGGTCACATTAAAACCAAATGTTTTCACACCCTGTGTGTTCAGAGTACAGCTTGGTTCATCTGCTGTTCTGGTTACGTACATTTTATTACACACACTATACAGAGTTATATTCATTAAAACAGATTAAAGTTGGACATATTTGACGTAGTAAAGACGATTTACATTCCTCTAATTGTTGCTATGATGATGATGAAACATCTTTCAGGAGACCAAACTCTCAAACTGGCCGAGAGTTAAACTTCCTTAGCGAGCGTGATGTCAAAAACACATCGCTGCAACACGAAATGAAACGCTATCGTCCGTTCATGAGAAAAACAATTACTCAGTGGGAAAAAAAGGTGTCGACCAAAACTGGCAAAAAAGAAATGAAAAATAAATAAACAAATAGAAATATTCATGTAAAAAGAGAGGAATTAAGAACAGAATTTCGTCAGAAATTCAGTTAAGAACAGAGACACGTTGGATGTAATTACTTTTGCGAATGTCATGTGCTAAACGCTAACGTATCGTTTTGATAACTTGATTCTGAAAATTGTACTGGGTTAAATATTTGATCATCAATTAAGATTTATTATACAGTATATGTATGGAAGGGCGTGCAAACTTTTGCATACGGCTCTAAGAGAAATTCCAGCTGCCTCCCATTGGGTTAAAAAATGACGGAGTTATAGATTTGGCATAATCAAATAAAAATCCTATGTAACCTTAGAACTTGTAAAAACGCAACACACACACACACACACACACACACACACACAGTCAGACATTATTTAAATAGTTTGCAGGTGAAATTTGTAGTTGTGTTTCTGCAGATAAAGCAAGCCACATGGTTTTAATGCGAGGTCGTGTTTTTAATCTTGGCGTTTTTGCATTTATATTTTATTCCCCAAAGTGCGCCGGTGGTTTGTGAGGTCATAAAAGAACAATTCCAGCGCGTTTATAACAACAAACGTTCTATAAAAGATGAACAAAAAGGATTCCGGGAACACTGACGATGAACAACGTGACCGAGTTCCAACAGCAGAACCGAACATTCCGGTACTGCAGCCGGTCTACGGAGCGAGTGCACGAGGTGCTGAACGCTTTCCTGCTTTTTATAAGTTTTCCCGCCACTTTTGTGGTCATAGCGAAGCTTCTGAGCAGAGTTTACAAAAGCAGGAGCTTGTCTCAGGCTGAAACGTTCCTCCTGCAGATTAACCTGGCGAACGTCTGCCTGTTCTTCTTTAACGCCATGCTGTTCCTCAGCGCCGTGCACGTCGCCGACTTCTCCTGGATCCTTTACACGGTGTTCTTCGTCCCAAGCGTAACGGCAAGACCCGTCTTCTTACTCGCCATGTGCGTCATCTTCTACTTAGCCGTCGCTCGTCCGCTGACCTACATGACGGTGAAAACCCGGCGGCGCTGGGAATGGCTGATCATCACGTTGGGCTGGATCTACGCCCTGGTCGTGAGCGTCGCCGTCGTAGTTCTGAGAATGAACGTTTTTGTGCTCGTCCACACCACGTTGCTCTATAACGTAGTTCTTCCCAGCGTGTTCTTCAACATGGCCACGCTTAGAGCCCTGTCCTCCAGCGGACCTCAAAACGATGGACAAACCCTCGACCCGGCCAAGACAAAAGCCTTCCGGATCATTCTGGGCATTCTGGTGCTCTTGCTGCTGTACTACGTTCCTAGAGTGTACTACCTCGTCTACCCTTACTTAATGCCGCTGGACTGGTGGAGGTTCAATTGTGCTGAAGGTCCAGCGATCATGCTCCTGCCGAAACTCTCAGAGTTTTACATGCCTGTAATATTCCTGTACAGTTTACAAAAACTGGGGGTTTCTTCCCAATCAGAAACCTAGTCCATATTTGCACTGGACCTTTACTGGGAAAGCGGTAGCTCAGTGGTCCAGCAGTAGCAGCTTGGTGGATTTGAGAATCGAACCCATAATCGTCCGGTCAGCAGTGCTAATGCTTTGTAGCAGTCTGTACATCATCTCAGTGTTCGACTGTTTTAAGATTCCTATGTAATTTAAATCGCATGTAATTTAAGTCGTATGTAATTTAAGTCGCATGTAATTTAAGTCGCATGTAATTTAAGTCGTATGGAATTTAAGATGTATGGAATTTAAAATGTATGTAATTTAAATCATATGTAAATTAAGTTGATGTGTTTAACTTCAAGGGAAGTCGAGGGGTATTTCCTTTTAAAGCTGTATTATTGAGAAATAAACTTTATACATCGTTAATCCACAGACTCGTTGTTATTTGAAAACTGCATGTGTATTGGATCAGGATAAAACTTCCCCTTGTATCATGGACGTGTCCGAGGTCACTGCACTAACCAAGTGTGTGATGTTGATAAGGAATGCAGCTTCCTTCCGGTTCGACATGGACACGTTTAAAATGTTGCTGTTCGCCATCTTTAATAAACTACAGAGTCATTTGGGGAAACAGAAATGCTTTTAGTTCATTTGTTTAGTGCATGTTTTATTCCGTTTAGCTCAGTGGACAAAACAAAGTAAGAGAAACGCGTCCGTGTGATAGATGAACCACACACACATAAATAAAAATTTGTATTAAATACATAAAGTGATCGCAGTGGGTCGATGACAACGGAAACGCCAAGCCCTTTCTCGTTAATACAAAATCAAACCGCCGTTTGTCTTTAAAACCCGATGGAGTTTCGCAAGCGTACAGCGTTGGGAGAAAACCCGATCACCCAGAGAATGTAGGTAAGATCCGTAACTAAGGTGTGAAAATCATGAGGGGACGGGTGGGGCGTGGCTTTACAGATATGATAAGAATCCTCACACACACACTACAAGCGCTCGTTCCATACTGAAAAACTGGTTCGGTTCCACTTCTTTATAAAAACAATTCATTTGTTTCTCAAGTGCACTGATCTTTAAATCACCACACACACACACTTATCCGAACTCTTGTTCGTAAACAAAAACTATAACCCCCCCCCAAAAAAAAAAGGAGGAAAAAAATGGGTGCCGCTTATTTCAGCGCTACAAATGTTTTAACACACAAGTCACGTTGCAAATCACTATTATATACATCATCTTTATACTAAACCATTAATGATTATAAACATGTCATGCCTAACCTTACAAATTAACCCTTGCTTCAAAAAAAATTTTTTTTTTTGTATTTATATTGTTCAAAATACATTATTGTGGCTCTGAATCATCTGGGTCCTAGTGCACTTCTTTCTCTATTAAAATCAATAAGGCTGGAATTGGCTTTCCTCTTCATGATAAATCAGATTAGGATCTAGAAAACAAAACAGGGCATGCTAAGCTAAGATAATCATTGGCTGGCAGTTTAGCATCTTAATTCATCATCGTTTGTATGATGTGCACTAAATTAAATTTGTGCGCTACATTGAAAGGTAGTGTATTTGCTTTCGCATGGTACGATATCCTTTATCCAATCATCTCGCACGACTCGCTGTCACTAAAGTGGCTGCACAGATGCTGCTACTAAACCAGGAAGTGTCTGGTTTAATTGATTTTAAAGCCCCAGGTTTTATTTATGGAGTTGGAGATGTGCAAAAATATAACTCAAATATAATCTCAATGTCAAACTCGAACTGAACCTCATACTGGAGTTGAGATCAAAGGCATAAAAAGTTATTGCCTAAGAGAAAGTGTGTGTTTTTTATATTCAACCATCTTCATAGATTCTAACCAATCAGAAGCTACGGGAGATTTTACTTTCTGCACTTTCACATCCGCAACGGCTTTGTTACGACCGATGGAGATACACAAGAACGTCACGGATCGCTCGCATGCACGCACATCAAGCGAGCGGCAGAAATTACAGTTCGAAACAACTTCCTTAAAATGAAGCGCGAGCTGATGATCAATAGTCAGTTATGAATTTGGATATTAGCAATCAATGGTAGCAGTGGATACATTCTCTCAGATACCAGCATGGAAGCAGAGTGTGTGTGTGTTTGTGTGTATTGTTTGGGGGATTGCAGAGTGTTACATGGCTTTCACTTTAATTTGCTTCATCTTCATCTGCTTCTTCTCCATTTTCTTTTGCTCCCGGCGCTGAGCAGCTTCCTGCGACACACACACACACACACACACAGAGATGAGGTATTGATTGCATGCCATATTCAGGCATGTCAAACTCAGTTTGGCTCTGGGGCCGGATCAGTAAAAGAATGTCAACTCCAAATATTAAGCTTTGTTTTTCAGTACTATGCTTTATCATTCAGCCTACATTTGTAGCCTACCCTACATATTATAATTACGGATGACAAGGGATCTTTTCTAAGCACAACACATTTATTCACAAACAATGGGGAAAAAAATGATTTTCATGTTTGGCGGTGACCGTGTGAACAACTGGTTTATTTTAACAGTTGAGTGAATGCAGTTTTAGCTTTTCCGCGAGTTTTCCGCAGCGAGTTTTCCGCAGCTTTAGCTTTTCTGCTTTTACGCGAGGCTGCGCGTAAAAGCAGACTGCTGTTTCTTCAGACCAGCGACCAATTTCTTTCTCATCTTTCCTTAGTTGTCCTTTCAAGTGGTCATACTTGTCTTTATGATGAGTCTCATAGTGGCGCCGAATATTAAACTCTTTGAACTCTGCAACTTGCTGATAACATACCAAGCACACTGGTATTGCATTCACTTCTGTGAACAAATAATTCTCAGTCCATTTTTCCTGGAAAACTCGGCACTCCATGTCCACTTTTCTTTTTTTTAACAATGCCATTTTGGGAAGGGTGTGTTGACCGAAACCTTGTTTAGTAGTGGCGGATGGTGAAGCAAGATTGCCGGTTTATTTTTACTTCGACGCATCACGTTGCGAATTTTTATTTCCTGTGACTAACTCGTGTCAGTGCCGCATGCTGGGCGTGACCTCTTTTACACATTTACTGCCCTCTAGCGGCCGGACGGAGCATTTGGTTTGTATTTATTTTCAAAAATCATAACTTTGATAGAAATGAGCTAGAGACTCGCTTCTTTTTTTGACATACTCAGAAATTTATGGCGGGCCGGATTAAATCATCCAACGGGCCGAATGTTTGACATGCCTGCTCTACATGATTGATGAGCTGATGTAGGGAAATTGACTAGAAGACTAAAGTAAAGGGATGTGAACTGAATGTTTTGCACACATGTACATGACAAACGTTTTTAACTATATACCAATAATATTAATACGATTTTATTATACCCTTTCTCTCTCCAACACTTACTACCTTCCTATTCGCTCAATAAAGGCAAAAATATCTAACAGTAAATAAATAAATGACAGCATTTGACTACCACCAGGCCTCTTTCTCCTACCTCTAGGCGGCGCTGTCTCTCAGGATCCTCCTCGTTCATGATCCTCTCTTTCTCCGCTCTCTTCTTTTCCTCACGACGCGTCTGAGCAGCTTCCTGCCTCTGAGAGTGAGTTTGTTTCAGGAAGTTCTCCTCGACACGGGAGCGGTTCTTTTCCGCCTTCATCTTCCCCTACACACACACACACGCTTTATTCAAACATAATCTTTTATAATATATACGTGTGTGTGTGTGTGTGTGTGTGTGTGTGCGCGCTCACCTCTCTGTTGAGGCGCAGCTTTTTGACTTTGTCGATGCTGTAGATCACCATGTTCATGAGCGGAAGCAGGTTATCCATGTCTTTTGGAGAAGTGTTCCCCATTCCAGGCACTACACACACACACACACACACTAATCAGTCCAACGTTTTAACAATAAACAGATGAAAAAAATGAGCAGCCTCATTATTTCAGAACTCGTCAGTCATGTGTTTGTCTCTCACCATTAAATGTAAACAGCAGTGTTTTCTTGGTCTCAGGAAGCTTTAAGGGCTGACCCTCTCTACAAACAACACCATAGCATGAAGAAATAGCAACAAACTTTTTTTTATTATTATTATACTTTAAAATATTATTTTATCTTTATTTCAATTCTTGTTTTATGGGGACACAGTTTTATTAAGAAGCTGGGGTGCTTTAAGGGAACCCATTAAATCCACAGAATTTAGTGAAATAGTGAAAGCTTCAGCAGCGTTCAAATCAATATTCTCTCTTTCTTTATCTAAATCGCCATCAAAAACAGTTCCTGGTTGTTTTTGAGAAGGTTCCTGAGGAAAAGAAAGAGGTTCTTCCTTATTATGAGCCTCATAATTCAAATCTAGTCATCGGTTTTTAGTCACTTATGTTTTTGAAATGAGATGTTGAAATTTTGATCCATCTGAAGTAAAAAATTGGCAGGATGGTTAAGTTTGTTACCACAGAAAAGTCACCAAATTAAGGCTTTATCACGAGACGTTTCAAGCCCACAGACGCTTTTTTTTTAGTTCATAAGGACGAACCTCACACACTCGTACACCGAGGAAGACGTGGAACGGATTGAACACTTACTCTTGCATAACTTTTGGACCAGAAAATTGGTCCGAGAAATGGATGGACTCTATTTTGTCGGCATGGTTGATGATGTAATGTACCATCTAAAAATACAGAAGCATAAAAAAAACAAAAAAAAAAACAGATGGTTTTAGAAATGAACGTGAAACATTTGGTGGGTCAAAAAGCGCAGCAGGTTTCCTCCACCTCACCTTGTTGTCCATCACTCCATCAGTGACCTCGCCCATCTCAGATAGGATGGACAGAGATTCAGGAAGGCCGTACTTCGCCCCCGACTTGGGCTTGTCCCCACAGAACTCGCACTGGAGAAGAACAAAACCAGAATACGGGTGAGCGACTTGGAGCTCTCGTTTACTACACAGAAGACAGAAAGTGTGTCCTCACCAGGTCCTGCATCTCCTTCTGCATGCGCCCCATGGCCTTCCGATTTCCCACCGCAAACACAAACGTGTCCATGTCCTCGTCGTTTAGAGTTACTTTGATTTGCTGGAAAAAGATGAAGCACAAGCAAAATATTTCATTGCAAACAATGAAACACACCAGCTCCAGTTCAGAAGTGCTTGTGTGAGTGAGGGTGTGTGTATGTGTACAGACACCGACCACTTGATCGCAAGCAGGTCTCATCATCCTGGCCAGCACATTCAGCAGATCCTGTCTTTTAAGAAACTACAAGAAAAACATTACACTCAACAAGACTGCATTCATCATAATAATTAATAACTGAATTTGATATCTTAAAGTAACACGTCAAACTTTATCATAAAAAACTGCCAGAGATGAACAGCCTGAATCTCAGCTTAGAAAGCGAGTGAACCCTTTGTGTTTTTGCCTAAACTACCTTGAGCTGAATGAGCATGCCCTCGCAGCAGACACGCCCGGAGCACCACAGGTTGTAGATGTGCTCGTTTTCCTGGTTCAGCTTCCCCGTGCTGGTGGGCTCCTTACTCGTGCCGTCATCACCTGCATAGCATACGGCAAAGCGAAATTCAGCAACGACAATTCAGAGCTGGGCGGAAGAGCTTCCTTAACATTCGGTGTAACTGAATCGGTCATTCAACGTTGAGAAAAGTGAATGAGATAGTAATCAGGAGGACGTCAGGCTGGCCGATAAAACTATAACCATAATTATTGCGATATTATTTCCCTTGATAAAACAATAGAAGTTCGATAAACTCTGGATATAATGTTCTGCGCATGCGATTAGCATACATGCTTGCGGCTCTACGGACTCGAACTCTACTTAAAGCACTTTAACTTTACATTTACAGTCGTGTAACATGCTGCTGCGTTATATTACGCCTCTTACATTTACTATAAAGATATTTCTTATATAATACAAATATGTTATTATATTAATATTGATTTTAATAGTAATATTCTACCTCAGTTTTGAGAAATCATGATATGATGATAAAGAATTGCTTAAAACCGCACGACGGTCTGCTTTCTACAACGTTCACTCAGGAGGATTTAAAATGTTAAAGAAATAAAGGTTTAGCGATAATCGTCATCATTATCGATATCGACTGATACGGAACATTTCATCGTGATCATTTTTATCGGCTGTATCGCCCAGCTCTAGGTGGAAGTGTTGGGACGCTCACCAACAAGGGCGAAGTTACTCTCCAGCAGCTCCCTGTGTGAGTTAAACCAAGCCTGCGCCAGCCTGCTGTTCTTATTCTTGCCCATGATGTAATTCATTATGTAAGCCAGGAGACCAGTCACCATCAGGATCTCCATGTAGTAGCTCTCCCAGCTGTTCTGCAGATGTGCCGGAACCTAAAATACATTAGTAGAATGTTCAAGTTTATTGGTCACAAATACATTGCACGATATAACATACAGTGAAATTCTTTTGTAACTATCTGTTCGTTTGCTGTAAGAGGGGGAGGGGGGGAGAGAAGGTATTGCTATATATCCGCTGTATATATTAAGAAAGGGATTTAAAAATATGTATTAGTAGACAAAAAAAAGAAAAATTCTGTGCGTGATAATTACGTATCCATAATTATGCTGTAAACAGACATACGCAACCAAATATATTTGTAAACATATGGTGTGCGTGAATCTGTGCAAATTTGCATGTGTACGTCAAAAGAAGAAGGAGTCGTTAGTAGGATGAGGAGGAGGAGGGTAAGAGCGAGGAGAATTTAAGAAAACAAAAGAAGAGAAGTGATGTGGTCTGATTATTATATGAGGTGC
>JAOUQX010000019.1:14159826-14171359 GCA_028566295.1 Liobagrus marginatus | reverse complement strand
CTAGTTATTGTCTCGTGAATGATAACTGTGCAATTGAACCGTTCAATTCGGATCATTCATGAAGAGGAAAAAATACAGTCTTACCAGTGTTCAATAAAACATAAGGAAACCATACATCACCCTCTGTAGTTCGTGAAATAGCTGACTGATGCCCAATGGAGGGCAGGGTAAGATCTCTTCACTCAGTAACCCCCAGCGATTTTCCTGTGGCTCTGACGAAGCAGCTTGATCCACTAGGCTGAAATCCCAACTGACGAAGTCGTATTGAGAAGACGAAAATTACACACACAGCCCAATCCGGTGACTCAGTTGACTCTATATACGCGTTCGTTACGAGTTCTACGGTGTCAAGTTCGTGTGAACAATTAAAGCACGAATGGGATATCACTCTTACCCAAACAAAACACTAGAGCAATACAATCTGGCGTGACACCAGATAAACGCTAATTTGCTCCTTACACGGAGAAAATAAACGTGTTCCGACTCTGTTAACTCCAAATTAGTTCTCAATCGGAAACTGAAAACGAAACTAAACTACTCGGAGGTTTATCACGGGTTTAAACTTTCCAAAACGTAATAAATCCGAGCACTAACAAAACGTCTGTGTCACTCCTCCATTTTTGCACAACTCCGGGTTTTTTCGAGTGTCACCGCGCGCATCTCGCACGTGCACAAAATGGCGGCGCCCATGGCAAAAATCAAAACAAACGTCTCCAACACAAAATTAGGTAGGTCCGCTACATATAGTAGCATTGTTAGTTTATCATAGACTTTAATGATTTTGTATTCTTTTAATAGACTATTTCTGCCTTAGCAGAGCATCTAGTGTGTGATTCAGCGTGTGTGTGCATGAACATGCCCCCCTTCGTTAGTGACGTGCTCTGTGTACGGTTTATAAATCTTGTAGTGTGTGATGCACCCCGATTTGTAAATCTTGTAGTGTGTGATGCACCCTAATTTATAAATCTTGTAGTGTGTGATGCACCCCGATTTATAAATCTTATAGTCTGTGATGCATCCTAATTTATAAATCTTGTAGTCTGTGATGCACCCCAATTTATAACTCTTGTAGTGTGTGACACACACCAATTTATAAATCTTGTAGTGTGTGATGCATCCCGATTTATAAATCTTGTAGTCTGCGATGCACCCCAATTTTTAAATTTTGTAGTGTGTGATGCACCCCGATTTATAAATCTTGTAGTGTGTGATACATCCCGATTTATAAATCTTGTAATCTGTGATGCACCCCAATTTATAAATCTTGTAGTGTGTGATGCGTCCCGATTTATAAATATTGTAGTCTGTGATACACCCCGATTTATAAATCTTGTAGTCTGTGATGCACCCAGATTCATAAATATTGTAGTGTGTATGTTAAAAATGAGGGAGAACATTCTTCTGATGTGTGTGCTGCAAACAGATTGCATAATTGTTTAGTGTTTTAAAACTCCTGTTACACGAGCCTGAATTTAACAACTAAACTTTACGTTTTTTTGTTTCTTTGTAAAAAATTCCTAGTCATGTGGGTCATGTGACAAAACAATTAAAAGATTAAGCTCTTGGCCCAATCAAATGCAGAGAGAGGTGAAACTAATTGCTGTCAGCTACTATGCAGCTCAATTAGCAACTTAACAAGCTCAGAGGAGTGTGAAAGTAATTAGAGTGGTTATAATCGGTTATTAAATCATTGCTTAAATTGGAGGTTAGCGCTGATTTTTATTTTAGGGTGCATCCAGTTGTTGGCTAACAGCAGTGTGCTACAACCAGGTAGGAGTTTGTGTGCTGCTGCTGCTTTCAGTTGGGTGTTTAACAGCACAAGAGACTAGCTTGAGTGCTATTAAAGATTCTGCTGGACTTCAACCTAACAAGTCAGAACAGCCCTTACTGCTAGTGAACGCTGAGCTTCCTTCTCAATGGCTGCAAACGGATCACCAAACTGGAAGGCCTGCAGTAGTTTCTCTTGGACTGCAGCTTCAAACTCCAGATGTTCAAGGTCAGCAATTAGCACAGCAAACTGTGAAGAAACTGCATTGGCGTTTTCCAGCAGCTCCACAAATCCCGACTCTGCCTGCACAAGTCCATTTTGTGAGTCAGTCTGATCCTGTTCCTGCCCACAGTGTAAAAGCACAGTGTAGTGAGACTGCAGTGCATGTAGAGGTGAGAAGAGATCTGTTTGGAACTGATACACACCTCAATGTTGCTGCTCTCACACTGGGAGGTTGTGCTGCTAAAGGAGTGGATGCTTCTTCTCAAGTCCTTATCTACGAATCTCCATTGCATGATTGCAACAGCAAGTTGACTGTAAGCCTTCTGTTGTCCCATCTGGGTTTCTTTTTTTTTTTTCCTTTTCTTTTTATTAAATGCTTTGCCACGTTTTTTTAACAACTGAATTTTTCTTTTAGGTGATATCAAATGAGCTGGTCTATGTTTTCACGCTTGGCGTTGCTCCAGTGACTAAGCAGTGCTCCAATTCAAAGACGTGAAGGTGCTATGGTCTTAATTGAGTGCCACTACCTGAGGTAAAGCCCCATACAATAAATACTAAGTTTGTTTAGGAGAATGGGTTAACGTGATTTGTTTAAATGCTTTTCAGACTTCACAATGTGAGTAGTAATGCTCTCCAGCCTGTTTGGATCCCATATGCTTCTGCACAAGCTGCTGAGGAACTTCTTGTTCTCGCCTTGAATTTCTTGACTGGTATGTATAACTAATAGTGCTGTAGGTGGTTAAATGTACCAAAAGGTTTTTCTTGAAGATGACTGGGGATCTGTAAGGGGGTCCAACCAGTACTACCTGGGTGAGCTTATCAATATTGAGGCCTCTGTGCTGCAGTTCAACCATGTGCCTCCGCGTGTCCTTGTGGACAGCTGCATGGCAACTGCTGTTCCTGATATAACTGAAGTTCCCAGATATTCCTTCATTGAGAACTATGGGTGAGTGAGAACCTTTTTCAGACTTTAGGTTTTGATTCCAAACACCGAGTCCTTTTAGGTGCTTGACTGATGCCAAGCTCACACAGTCCAGTTCCTGCTTCTTGCCCCAAACCGAGCATCTGAGTTGAGGATTCAGTTGGATGCGTTCAGGTTTCAAGAAGAGGGAAGTGGCTTGGTAGGTAGTGCTTGTTTAAATGGTGGTTTGAAATATCTTACTTGTGAGTTTAAAATATAATCCCTGTGTTGCCAGATGTACATTACAAGCTTCTTGAAGGCAACTGCAGCATCTGCCCCTGCTGATGCTGAGCACAAGGCTTGTTCCTTCATTAACAATAGGTATGTTGCTGAGCTCATTGCAGTGACTTTGTGCTAAGGAACTGGTTCCATTAAAGCCTAAATGTTTCCTAGATGGACTGCTGCCTTTGGAGCTGATCAGGTATGCGGTTGTTGTAACTGTGCTTTGAGGAAAGGACGTGATCCGTCATCAGAACAAGGTAATATTAACTAAATTGGAGTTGTGTAGTTTTACCTTCAAAGGCCAGCATATGTGTCCTGTCCTTTTGTACCACTATTTACCCTTTCCCCTTTTTATTTTCAGGTTGAGAGAAAAGTAAACCTTAGGCCAATCATGGTTTTGGAAGTGTTTGTGCAATGAGACTTTCTAAAATAAATTTTAAAACTGATTTCTTGTGCTGCTTCATGTAACTGCCCATAAACATGGGCTGTGCTTCCTGTTCTAAGGACTGTATACAGGTGCTGGTCGTATAATTAGAATATCATAAAGTTTTTCACTAATTCTATTCAAAAAGTTAAACATTTCATTACACAGATTGATATATTTAAAATGTTTAATTCTGATGATTATACTGCAACTAAGGAAAATCCCAAAATCAGTATCTTAGAAAATAAGAATATTGTAAAGGTTCAATATTGAAGACACCTGGTGCCACACTCTAATCAGCTATACCTTTATATGGTCTCTCAGTCTACTTCTGTATGTTATACAATCATGGGGAAGACTGCTGACTTGACAGTTGACCCTTGAAACCTTGCACAAGAAAGACGACAGTCATTGCAAAAGAGGCTGCTGTTCGCAGAGCTGTGTCCAAGCACATTAATAGAGAGGCATAGGGAAGGAAAATATGTGGTACAAAAGTGTACAAGCAATAGGGAGCCTGGAGAGGATTGTGAAACAAAACCCAAACAAAAAATGTGGGAAAGATTCACAAAGAGTGGACTTGCTTCAAGAACCACGTGCACAGATGTATGCAAGATGTGGGTTTCAGCTGCCGCGTTCCTTGTCAAGCCACTCTTTAACAAGAAACAGCATCAGAAGTGTCTCGCCTGGGCTAAAGACAAAAACGACTGGACTGCTGCTGAGTTAATTTTTAATTTCCTTTGGAAATCAGGGTCCAAGAGTCTGGAGGAAGAGAGGAGAGGCACACAATCCATGTTGCTTGAGGTCCAGTGTGAAGTTTGCAGCTAGTGATGGTTTGGGGTGCCATCTGCCTGTGTTAGTCCACTGTGTTTTCTGTGGTCCAAGGTCAATGCAGCCGTATACCAGGAAGTTTTAGAGCACTTCCTGCTGCCGAGCAACTTTATGAGATGCAAATTTCATTTTTCAAAAGGATTTGGCACTTCCACACAGTGCCAAAGCAACCAGTACCTGGTTTAAGGACCATGGTATCCCTGTTCTTAACTGGCCAGCAAACTAACCTGACCTTCAACCCATAGAAAAATCTATGGGGTATTGTGAAGAGGAAGATGCAATATGCCAGACCCGACAATGCAGAAGAGCTGAAGACCACTATCAGAGCAACCTGCCCTTTCATAACACCTGAGCAGTGCCACAGACTGATCAACTCCATGCCACGCCGCATTGTTGCAGTAATTCAGGTAACAGGAGCCCCAAATAAGTATTGAGTGCTGTACATGATCATACTTTTCAGTTGTCCAAGATTTCTAAACATCCTTTCTTTGTATTGGTCTTAAGTAATATTCAAATTTTCTGAGATACTGAATTTGGGATTTTAACACACTTAACCACTCAGCCCCTGCTACAGACAATGTTGGCCACACAGTCTGTCTGAGGTTACAGACGCTTTCAAAGTTTCATTTGAACAGCAAAGTCATTTAGTCAGTTTATCACTTCTTTGGGTACTCAAATGTGTCTGTAAAATGAAGCTTAGAATTGAGCTGTCGTGGGTCTCAAACTGCCCAGCTGGACCTCCGAGAGGGCCCCAAAACCCATCCTCAACAGGGCCGGTACAGCTCGGTCAATACAGGATCAGACTTCTAGTTTGAGGGTCCAGGCTTCAACTCCCTGTTTGGGGGTTAACGTCCAAGTTGTGTTAAATTCAGCGCTCTTACATGCTAAAAAAACAAAACAAGGAGCACTACTTACTACAAAAAGCTTCATTCAACGTTGCAAGGTATGGCGATATAAACGGGCAGAGATTTAAGCTACTGTCTAACGATGCGGTGAGCAGGTCCCTGTTTGGAAATATATACTTGTTCTGCATGTGCTGGTATTTATAGTTTAATTAGACTGAAGCTTTGAAGATAATATAATCGTGTACTTGTCCAGTGGGGAACTAGCTCAAATGGTAGAGCACTCACTTTGCATGCGAGAGGTAGTGGGAACAATGCCCACGTCTTCCATGGCAGAAAGCTTTCGTTTAGTGCTGTTTGGGTCTTTATTTAAAAAGGAAAAGTGCAAGAAAAAGGGAGAAGACCTAGAATTACCAAGCACAATTACAGCTGCTGAAAATGGTCTCTGGAGAATGTGCAAAAAAGGTGGGCGAGGACGAGGAAAAGGAGGCAGAGAGAGAAATAATGGATGTTTTAACTTTGGAAAAGATGGACATTGGGCCAGAGATTGCCCAGAACCAAGACATGCAGGAATGCAGACAAGAGAAGAGGGGGGGAGCAGATTGAGAGCCAGATGGTGGAGGAAGAGGAACCCCAGTGAACCCCAGTGAAGGGTGAGTCTACTATCTTTTGCAATGAAGACATTGTCATTGCTTATACAATCTAAATATTCTAAATATTGTAGAGAAGCATACACACAATCTAAATATTCTAAAGAAGCATACACACATTATTCGGAACCAGTGATCAGAGGGTGATCTGTCCATTGTGCAAACTGAGTGCTCTTTACCTCAGTGCTTTAGAACAATCTGGCATTTTATCTGTGTCTGTTAACCAAAAGGGAGCTTTAACCAGAATGCAGTCGAATAGCCTGGATCCCTGCCAGAATGTGGAGATCTTAACCAGAGCATGTCGGTTTTTGTGCTGGCAAAAAGGTGCCTGCAGAAAGCCCTTTTTAATTTAGACCTTGTGACTTCCCCTTCTTTTACGCTCTTGTGACCATCATTGCCCATATCAACTCGCCCAAAGTGGGGTTCAACACACCAGGGATGCTGAAGCTTTTCATAGTGTTAATCCAAATGTCCAGCTCTTAATCCCACTAGAAATGTGTCTTGGATGTGATCAAAGGGTGGTGTGTGGATTGTGCAAGCTGAGTGCTCTTTACCTCAGAGATTTTTACTGGCTGTTAACCAAAAGCTACTCAGCCATGCTGAGTGGACAACATGTGACTTCTCCAGCAGATAGCTGAGGATCTGAACTCCAACCGCATCTCCCTAAAACAAGAAATAACACGTGACTTCGGGTGTGATGAGCGTATCGCAGAGTTGTGGCAGAAACGGGGCTGAGGAGCAAATGCAGAGAGTGTAAACATCGTTTACAGGAGGGAATGCGGGGCCTATCGGGAGCTCCGGAGGGACTTCGGGCCGACTTGGACATGTGGGGCCTCTGGGAGGAGCTCCAGGATGGAATGCATGGGCCTGGAGAGAGAAGGATGGCTTGTCAGAGCAGGTGGCCTGAGCTCTGGAAGGTCGTCTGGTGATGGAACAGGTGATGCTGGCCCCTGGCTGACACGATGATCTAGATGGAGGTTGGTGGTTGCCGACTGTGCCCTGGAAGACCTCATAAGACAGGTTTGGGTATGGTGTCTGTGTTTATACCTGTCTGGCGCCAATTAGGTCCGGTGTGGCTCGCTCAAGTCAAAACAAAAAAACGCGCTGAGATCCTCCTCAGGCAGCCCGGAGGGTTGCCAACCGGACATGCCAACAGACCTTCTACGTATTGAACCTCTGTCAAGACGTGAGATCCGTGCAACCACAGCTAAGTCTATTGTTTTTTGTGCTAGCCATTTTGCTAGCCATCTGCTAGTCGTTTTTATTGTAGCCTAGACCAAGTGTTTTAGTCTAGTCGCTATTAGAAGTTTAGTGCTTCAGTTGAGTCAAGTATAAAGACACCTCCTGCGTTTTGATTCTATTTCCCCGTGTCTCTGTTACAGCTTTGTCAGCATATACAAAATATAGACAAGATGATGCAATGGCAAAAACACTTCTGCTTAAAATTCTCAAACTTAAATATTTAAAACGGGTTTAATTTTTATCTGTCGTTACTTTAATGAAATAAAAAAACATTACATTACAACATTGACTATGTAAACTGTTTACACGCTTAAAAACCTAAAGTATTACTTTCACAATAAATCAGTTCCTAATTAAATTCATAATTAAAATTAAATAAAAAATGTTAGAAGAAATAAGAATGAGCTGTTATTAACTGTAACTAAATACAGTGGAACCTTGGGTTACAAATTTAATTTGTTCTGGAACTTTACTCGTAACCTGAAACGTTCGTATCCCGATACAAATTTCCCCATAAGAATGAACAAAAACTTGGGTAATTCGTTCTGGACAAGAAAAAACATTACTTTAAAAATAAAAATAAAGCCAATATTCACTAATATTGTTTACTTTTAACATGTTATATTGAAATCAAACCATATAAAAACATAAGAGAGGAAAACATTATCTTTACTGGGTACTTTTCCTTTGAGAAGACTCGCTGTTACAGTGTATACACAAGATGCACTACGATATAAGCACAATTGTAAGAGACAAGCTGCGTTGCTGGATCCAAACGCGGAGACGGTTGGAGTCCGTGGGAAAACTCAGGAAAAGGGGCTACTGGAACGAGCGTGTGGTTAGCGCAACTAGCGCGGTGTGTAAGTCGTTATTACTAACGGGGGCGATTTAGCCAACAAATAGCGGCTGGTTAGGTCAGTAATATAACCAATAAGCTGGCGTTAAGAGGTTTAGCAGAAAGCTGAACGGAGCTTGGTACGATCGGTGAACGGACAATACTTTGCAATGGGTAAACAGAAGTGTTAGGCTTAAATAGGTTGTCACCCGCAGTCGCAGCGTGAACCGGAAGTGAACAGTCTAGAACTCTGGCGACGGATCTCTCAGAGGAGGCGGGGTTTGGGCCGCTGTTACGTTCGTACGTTCGTATCCCGAAATTTTGTTCGTAACCAGGGGCAAAATTTTTTGACTAACTACAATTTGTAACCTGAATTATATGTATGCTGGGTCGTTCGTAACCCGAGGTTCCACTGTATAGAGAGTTTATTAACAAACCAATGTAGACTAATCAATCTGAATACACGCAGGAGAAGTGGTAGGGCAGTCAGGAATGCAGTCACTTTCAGAAGTATAGGAAGCAGCAGTTGAAGGTGATCGAGAGGAGGACGAAGCTGATAGGTAAGAAGGAACAGGTGAGAGAAATGGGAACCAGGGAAGCAGGAGAAGAAGATCTAAGAGGAGGACTAAAGGCCAATTTGTGGCGAGCTGGACGTGGTGCAGCTGGACGCTGAGGGGCATCTGAGCTTAGAACAATAGGATTAAAAGTAACAGAGCGAGAGACACCAGGTTTGAAGGTAACAGGGGGTAAACCCTGTGAAGTTGAAGGCCCAGGAGCTGTGGAGGAGGCTGTTGGGTGAGGTTGAGGATGTCCATCCCTCAGATGAGGTGATTGGTAGAGAGGATAGGCGGCCAGGTGTCAAACTGAGATCAGTTTGAGTGTAGACATCATGAGTTGGTGAAGGCCTACTGATCTTAGGAGACAGACTTTTGGCAGAAGCCCCTGGGAGGGGGGAGGAAAAGAGGTCATCCAGAAAGTTGCCCACCTCCTCGGTCAGGTGTGAGAGCTGGGTTCGTCAGTACCTTTTTAGTGAGCGTGCAGTGATGGTGCCGGGCTGGCTGCGTACAGCAGTAAACTGTAGTGGACAAGATGGGGTAGATTAGAGTACAATAAGGTATAAAATAAAGTCATATAAATTAATAACAGTTGGTTGATAAAGTGTTGATTTGTAAGACAAGGGATGTGTGTGTAGAGCGGTTAGGGAGAATGTGTGTGTGTGTGTGTTGTAAGCAGTCACGGGCGATAAGAACTGACAAGTGGCCAAGAAAATGTGTGTGTGAAAGGAAGGAGCAGGGTCAGGTGGACCTCACTAGACAAGACAGTACACTTAAATAATATGTATAATCAAGCATGTTTAACTTACTAAAGCATAACCACAATAGTTAATACTATTTGAACTAAAAAAAACGTAAGACATTAACATCAATAATTTTACTAAAAGAAAGCATGAGAAATTGAGTGAAAAGGAAGTAAATAAGAAAATGCACTTACACAGATGACAAAATTGATCAAAAGTAATAAAATATTCACGCTGAAGATAGCTGATTAGAGAGATTTGCACCAAATGCTGTCAGAGCTTGATTTAATGTTAAATACGGAAATGCCCAGAAAATATACAGAGATTGAAAACAAAAACAAGCTTACCAAAGTCGGGTTTTAAGGGAAAATTTGATTGGAAAAAAACAAACAGGAAAAACCATATATGGTAATGATGGCTTCCAGACTTAATGGAAACGCAGGATCCTCAAAATGGAGGTCATGGTGACATTTTGATTTTAAGGGAAACTTAAAAACAAGTTATGCAAGAGGGACTCGCAGGTTCTAAGGGATTTTTGGCTAAGGGGAACTTAAGCAACAAGTGACGTAAAGGGCTAGTGGATTCTAAGGGGATTTCAGGAACAAGGGTGTTAAATAGCCCGTCATGGTAACTGGAAAATTGGGGTATTTAAGCAGGGACTTTGTCAAGTGTTCGGAGTTTGCTTTTGCTGTTGGGGTGGAACTAGATAGAGGTGTGTTGATCAACAGATTGCATTTGTATTTTTCTTTGGAGATCTCCAAACAATGTGAAGTGCAATAAATTACTACTTTGTTTTTTCCTCAAGAAGGCTCGACTTAATTTTTCACAAAACAGTTGAGCCTTGATTGGCTTTTTACCACTAGATAGAAGTAAGTATAGAGTTACAAATTGGATGACACCCCCTAGGCAGGATATGCCGACCTAGAGTTGGATTCTAGCGCTGACAAAACGTAGATCGAAATTCGACACTTTTGTTGTTCCGGGATTTTTCTTGTAGTAAAGGGCCTTAAAACCTTTCCCTCGGTTTATTTTTTGATCAATTGACTGGTTTATACCGGATTCTTTTATTATACGGTATTACGTGATTTATGACCATCTAGTCTTGCAACTATATTGTGTGGATTTTTTTTTATATTTAGTAACAACGTGGTTTATTCTACTGACCGATTTTGCTTAGAGCTCGGCAACTTGCCTAAGACAACAGCCGTGCGCCTACATCATTACGGAAGTTTTCCGCTACTGCACATGCGCAGAAATTTCTAGCCTCATTTTTAAGCCTCTTAAGTGTTTACACGTCCTCTTGAGCAGATTAGAAAAGGTTTAAACCACCCCTTACAATCTGATAATTTTTTTAATCGGATTGGGCCACGTGGCCTTTTTTTAATCCGATCGTGCCTGTAGGAGTGTTACAAGCTGAGTACATGGCTCATGTTAACACACCTATTGTGAGCAGTGATACGGTTTCTGTCCTGTGTGAATGCGCTGGTGTTTAATGAGTGAACTCTGGGCAGTAAAACTCTCCCCACACTGTGAGCACTCATAAGGTTTCTCTCCTGTGTGAATGCATCCGTGTCAATGGAGATAACTCTTCTGAGTGAAACTCATCCCACATTGTGAACAGTGAATTTCTTCCTTAACATTTATCTGAGGAGCGTTTGTTTGGAAAGGACCAGATGACTTTTGCTGACTACTGGAACTTCCTGTGGACACCAGATTCTGACATACTTTCTCATCTGTCTTCATCATGTTTGGACAGCAGGAGAGGACTTTGTTTGGAACACCACTAATATCTAAAGCAATAAAAAGGAGAAAATGTTTGAATGAAATGTTTTGAATAAATGAATTATTTATTTTTAAAAATTGGCTTCAATTTCAGTTTATAAAACTAGATCTGCATTTGTTTTTCCCTCTGTGCAAACTTATTGAGCTGATCTGAATTAATTATGACTTAATTGTATTTTTAATTGTATTAAGAGAAGTTTCCACATTACATAAATCACTAAATGCTTTGTTTAAAACACAAACATTTAGGGTTACTTTTGTTTACTTAGGGTTGCTTGTTATAAAGCTAAAAATTCGATTCTGTGTGCACTTGTCCATCTTGCAAACTGATGCTTAAATTACAGCAGAAGGTCCTGGCAGATTGACATATACAGGTGAGAGTGACAAGTTCAAGTTCAATTTTATTGGTCACATATACATTGTGCAATACAGCATATAGTGAAATTCTTTGGCGACTACC
>JAOUQX010000019.1:14139354-14155690 GCA_028566295.1 Liobagrus marginatus | reverse complement strand
GATAGGCTTCATTCGAGTTATAAAGAGCAAAGAATGAGCATCGCGTGTGTGTCAGTGTGATTTCATAATCATTATCTGTCACGCCCTTACAGGAGTATTACACTGACACTTTATTTGTTGTCTATTCTCACAGAATGGCATTTAAACGACGAGTATTAATAATTTTATCCCCTAACCAGTGAAGTGTCTGATTTTAATTTACTTTTAAGGCATTAAATATTATTGAAGTCAGTTTGGTCAGGTGAAGATGGACGTCAACTTGATCTCATTTCTCAGCAACAATAAATACAGCAGTGGCTTTTTGGAACTTTACTTTTAGAAAATAAAGAATAAACTAGTGTAAGATAAAAAATGTCTTTAACTCAATAAATTATTTAATTAATGGGCGTAATCTATCCCTGTAATCTATAATTAGACACAGTTAACTTCATGCATAATAAAATGACTGCAATCAGCTTCTAACATTCGCATTAATTTCATTCATTCTTACTGACATATCCAATCCAGCCCTTTAAAAAGTCCGAGTTTCCCACTCGTAATTACGCCTTTGTTGGCCTTTTTCATGTGCGTTTAACTCGGCTTAAAATCGATCTTTGTAATATTTGACCCGAACCGGAAAATTATTTGTACTGCGCATGTCCGAAGAACGTAGGGGCGCCGTAAAGTGCGACACACTGTCGCAATGACGTCATAGGGCTATTCAACAGTCGCGCGATATACGGCACCGCGCCATTTTAATCGCTGCACTGCGAGCAAGAAAACTAACGTGGTTGAATACGTTTTAAGTCGTTAAATCGTCGACACCGACATAGTTAAACTGTCCCTGAACTATCGCTAAGCACGTGAGAGTTTTTTCCTCTTCGAGATCAGAGTTTCCATTTTGCGTTGAATGCCGAGCTGAGGTAATTTAATCACTCTCAAAAGAAGGCCATGCAGGCTCGCTAGCTTGTGGAAAATGTTAGCTTAGCATTGTTTGTACAAACTGACTGTTAAATTTGCTAACTGGATTATTCCAGGTATATCTCTTGCATTTGCCCGTCTACGGGATAAAGTTTAACGCCCACTATCATTTGTTTCAGAAAAGTATAGCTGGTTTTGTTCTATAGCTATCTGTCTATCTCGTATAGGAACAATGCTAACTGGCTAAGTGTCGAGTCATGTCGGTGTATTCGAGTTAGCATGCTAATGCGCTGCTGCAAACACTGGCCTTACTGAACCAACCTCGTGTAGGTTTTCGGTGTGCCTTATTAATGATTTATATAGAGCTGATCAACTTAATTAAGATATTATAAGCTAAGCTTTAAAAAATGGAATTAAGTGGTAAATGTGGACTAAGTGTCCCTATACTCTTCAAATGTTTAACTATTGGTACAAATTGATTTATAAAATGAACGCAAAAGCGTAAGTCGATTAAAGCAATTTTGTTAAATATTGTCGTTCCACTCTAGGTAAGCGATGACTCAGTTTCTGCCCCCGAACCTGCTGGCCCTGTTTGCCCCGCGGGATCCCATTCCGTTCCTGCCACAGCTGGAGAAACTTCCCCACGAAAAGCATCACAACCAGCCGTACTCTGGCATCGCTCCCTTCATCCGGCACTTTGAGGTACATCTCGAGTTCACCATGTAACAACCGGATTCACTCGTTTTAAACTCTATTATTGGAATAAAAGCAGTACGAGCTGCCACTGCTGGGCCCTAGAGCAAGACCCTTAACTGCTCAGTGTAAAAAAATAATGCAAGTTTCTCTGGATGAGATCTGCTGACAAATGCAGTAAAAAGCTGCATTTTTCTGTGTGCCATACTATGTTTGACTTTGTATGTAACAAATACACTTTGATAAAGATTGCAAGTTAGAAGTGAAAGTATGTTTCGAATTTAGACACAAGGAGTGCATTTACAGACTTGAGTTCCTCTCGTTATTTCCAAATGTCTGCCTTACAGGAAGGAAAAGAAGGATGAGGAGAAATAAAAAAACAAACAGATGTATAAAAGAATGAGTTCTACGTTTTGTTCCTTTTTTTTTTTTGATGTTGGTGGCTCAATGGTATAAGTTCAAGTTTTATTGGTCACATACATTGTATAGTACAACATGCATATAAGGCTCTGGGTCAGTGATCAGAGGGTCGGGGGTTCAAGACTTGCACCAGACAATCCACCGTCATTGGGTCCTTGTGCAAGACCCTTAACCTCACTTGCTCCAGGGGTGGCATTAGTTCTGGGTGACCCTGCGCTCTGACCCTAGCGTATTCGTATGGTAGGATATGCGGAATAAAAAGATTTCACTGCGTGTGTATGATAAATACGATCTGAAAATGAAATGTCAGTAATCATTCAGATATTCAATTATTATTATCAATTAGTGTGTACCTCAATAGTATCTTGGGACAAGAATTGTAGTATTCTACCCGACATAAAATATCGCCAGACAATCGACTTTGCAGATCGCTATAATCGCTTTGAAATTGAGAGTGCGTCATTAGCGTTGCAGATCCAGATTATTTGTATTAGCGCTAATAAATTGTTCCCTGTGTTCATTTTGATGTTCCTGTACAGTTGTACAAGCTAGTAAGTGTTTTTATAGCTGACATGTTCCTCTATGAACCATACGTATTGTTGTTTCCCCCCCAATTCTTTTAGGATCCCCGAGATGCGCCGCCACCCACCAGAGCTGAAACGCGGGATGAGAGACTGGAGAGAAAGGTGAGACCTTTTATTGGAGTGTTTCAAAATTGTGTTTGTGTTTTACTTTGTCTGAACTTTTATTTGCCCCACAGAGGAGAGAGAAGATGGAGAGAAGGCAGACAGTCGTAGAAACTGAGCTGAAGCTGTGTAAGTGCCTTCAACATACAAACGCTTAATGCTTAACCTTCAATTATCCTGACACCAAAACCCACTTAGTTATGCCCCTCCCCCCTTTTATTTAACTTTTCTTTTTTTTTTTTTTTTTTTTTATACAGGGGATCCTCATAACGACCCGAACGCACTAGGGGATGCTTTCAAGACTTTGTTCGTGGCACGAGTTGTAAGTCCCTTGTTTTGTATCAGACTTAAAATAAATGACAAGTGTGCCGCTGCCTCTTGTTTACTCTTTGTTGTCTTTGCACAGAATTACGATACTACAGAGTCCAAGCTGCGTCGTGAGTTTGAGGTCTACGGCCCCATCAAACGAGTGAGTTGCTTTTTGTTGCGCCAGACAGGAATTATGTTAAAATGTTGTTACGAGGTTTAGGGGCAACGTGCTGTTTGTGGCTCAACTTAAAACCAGGCGAAACCAAAATTGTGGCTTGAAGAGGTGCTAAAAACTAAAGCCAGACTAGTAGAGTTCAGGTAATGCTACTGCTATCAGTCTACTACAATTAATAAATCATCAATAAATTGTCGTATCCTTAATCTGCTGAGCTTCCAGTGTTACAGCTGACACTGAATCGAAAACTCAATTTTTTATTTAGAAATTACTTCCTGTTTGTTGTCACTTGCCACAGGTGCACAGTGTCACTTGCCACTAGCTGTTTGATGGGATGGGCTTGTGTCTTGATGAAAGTTGTGCGTTTAATTAGTTAAAAGTTTCATGGGGTGAAAAAAAATTAAGAGGACCGGCTAATCATAAATATACTATTATACTTATGAGCCAAAATTGTCCTAAACAAATAGAACTCACTCGAGCAAGAGTGTCTTTCTTTTCTATGTTGCATGTAGTTGGTAGTAGAATTTAAGTTTCTGGTTTTTTAGTTTTTTTTAAGTGGGGGTGCTCGGATGGGCCAGAGATCGGTATCAGCGAATAAATCCATTTTATTTGTTCTCACTAAACTAAATGTTAAATATTAAACTTGTCAAGTGTCCTGATGTGTGTTATGCTTTAGCCCCTTTTTTATAGGAATATTAGTGTTCACTGTGTAACAATTTTTTTGTGAATATTAAATTTTTGTGAATATTTAGTACTGTGTTAAAACAACGGCTACGTTAAATATTACACTGTTACTGTAAAAAAAGTGCTGAGTATAAAAAGTAACAAAGGTAACATCTGTAGTATTACTTTGTAAGAAGCTTGATGCTGATCAGAGAGCGCTCGTATTTGATGTATATAAGCTTTGAGTATCAGTCAATCACCATGACAACATATCGGTACTCGGCATCAGCTGCACAAATCTTGATTGGATCACGGTTCATTTTTACGGCGATCTTCTCGTACCTGGTTATTTTTAATCATCGTTCTTAAATAATGCAGCAGTAATGTCGCGTTTACTGAAAGTTTCTTTCCTGTTTGTTTTTAGATCTACATCGTGTATAACAAGAAGACCGGAAAGCCACGCGGCTACGCTTTCATAGAGTACGAGCATGAGCGTGACATGCACTGTGAGTACGATTCCCTTCTGTAACTAGTCTCAATGCTTAGGTTCCTTGGCCTAAGCTTGCATCTCTTTACAGTTTTGTCTACACCCACTCAAAGGGGTTAATGAGTGTGTGTGTGTGTGCACGCATGTGTCCATGTTTCTTCTCACGTATGCAGACCGTTGTTGTTGTATCTGGTGTGAGTGTCGAAGGGGTTTGGTGAGTGGGTGGGTGTTGTTGGGGATGCATACAAGTCAACCATGGCTGCACTAGTCCTACACACGCGTTCCGATGAATTCTGCTCTCCGGCATCTCTAACGTTTAGGCAATGGGACACACAGGAGAGCGTGTGCGTGTGTGTGTGTGTTCCAGACGGAGCGGTGATGGTAAGCTAAAGGCCGAGCCTTCTTTAGCGCCAAGGTGACTTTTTTAATAAAAAGAAAAAAAAACCTGTCTGTTCAAACCCAAAGTGAAGGCTTTTGCATACTTTAGCTCGGGTCCAGTCTGTTGCTGAGTGAAGTGTTGCGAGCGCAAGTCCATGCCGTGTATTAATTGTGTGTTGTTCTCGTTGCTACTGCAGCCGCCTATCTCTGATGGCTATTGGCCAGAGCTGGCTTGCAGATCATGATGATGGTTTTGATACATCTACACCCTACTACCACAGCTCAGTATATGGTTGGTATGATGGGTTTGTATGATGGGTAAGATTTCTTTACACCCTCATCTACTTCTAGGCTTGTGACAAGGCACACGTTCATTGGACCAAATGACCAAATTTTGTGTTTAATTTTAATTGAGAAATATAGGATCCCCAACCCCCCACTCCCCAACGCTCTTGAGGCTACTGTTTTGGTCCCTTGAACGTTTCTTGTGGTAGGTTTTAGGAGCAGGTGTCTGAGGTCAACCTCTCTGTTAAAGCCCAGGTTGTACTCTGCCAAATATACACGAGATAAATAATTGGTAGATGTTAGAACCAGAGTACGAAACTTGCGTAGGAAGATGCATGCAAGGAGCCTTTATAATTTGAGTTATAGCAGGAGTTTGTGAAATCCCTGTGGCACTGTATGGTGTATTTGCCTGACCCATCTCAGTGTAAGAGTATAGCCCTTTGATTACAGGTGGCTTTAATAGTGTAGGTTCATCCAAAGGCACTCTGCTATCTGAAAACAAGGCCAGTTAATCAGATCAAGGAAGATTAGGAGTTAGATACTGATTTAAAAAAAAAATGCAGAATTACACACTTACAATTTAGTGTCGATTCATAACAGCCCAAATTGGCCAAAAGTATATCGTCTGTAACCTTTAAGAGTACGTTATTTCCCCAAGCTGTTTTCCCCCCATATAAATCGAGGTTGTTTATTTACCTCTTGTACATTTTCTTCCTCAGTGCCTTATGAAGTCAGAATTAAATCTTAACCTTAGCCTATAGGTCTAGAAATTGTAATAATTACCCCTTAGATAAATGGGGTGGACAAATCCTAAAGGTATCGGCTCCATGTTTTGGATAATTAACTTGAGCGCCTTAAAAGTAGCCTAATGTAATGGCATGGGTGCTCCCAAGCATGTTGAAGACTAACCTTTATTTGTGGCTTCCGGTCATTAAACACTTTTCATAACGGTGCTAATGTCAAATCGTCTCAGTTCAATGTAACTTGCGTGCCGTCGCTTAGCAACTAGTGGTTCTTCTGCCTCGTCGTGTACATAAAGTTCATTAAAGCCTGGACATCCCTTATCTCATCTGTTTTTTGTTTTTTACCTGGGGATGCGGTTAGTTTGTTACACCTTTAAAGTGCATCACAATTTTGTAAAGCAGTTGATTTTCCTAAACCAGGGTTATTATGCAACCTGGAAGGTTTTAAACGTACTAATCCTCCAGACAGCTTGTTTCCGGCCACCCAGGTTAATTATTTGTCCACCCCTTATGTATAGTTGTCCCACTTACGCTGTAAGGACAAAAATATTTTAGTAAGGCCATTTGGAAGAAGAGAGGGTTGTTGGTAAGGCCCTCTGAGCATTGGTATGAGGTTTGATAGAAAAACGAGGGTTTTGGGTAAGGCCCTCCAGCTTCATGGAATAGAGAGGGTTTTGGGTAAGGCCCTCTGATTACGGTTGAGTTGAGGGTTTGGGGTAAGGCCCTCTAGCAGTAAGATGTTTGAGGTAAGTGTAAGTTTAAGGGGTTCTTTGACCAGCCCTTTAGTGAGAAGGTGTTTGAGCTAATCATATATTTAAGGGGGTTCATGGTAAGGCCCTCAGGGAGATAGATGTTGGAGGTTAGGGTAAATTAAAAAGGGGTTCACGGTAAGGCCCTCTAGTTGAGTAAGTCCAGAGGGTTGTTGGTAAGGCCCTCTGGATAGATTAGCTTAGACAGTATTTTGGATCTGATGTGGGATGGCCATCTTCGAAAGTGCAGACCAGAGTAGCTGTGTGGACCTCGTCCAGTCCATCTGTCCAAAGGAATGGATGCTAGCTTTATTTCCATCCAGTCTACGCTGTTTTTGGTTTTTTGACGCATGGGTGACGTTTTGGCTCCGCACCTGGAATCACCAGGCTACTCCACCGATGGGTTCCGGCCCTGGCCAGGTATTATGGTAAGGTAGCAATAACAGGTAATGTGGTAAGAAGGGGGGGTATTTATTTATTAGCTCAGACGCTTTCTAGTTTTAATGGGGGGGGAAATAATTTTACTAAAATCTAGCAAGGGGTTATTGACATTGCCTGTTGGCCTTTGTTTTTGTCTTAAGTACACACTTGTTTTATTCTGTTTAATAGATGAATATGTAGATTTGCTGGGTGGTGCAGGGGGCGGAGTTCAGGCATGAAACTGTCAATTGTGCTCTTGTGCCCATGTGTCTGTGTGAGGAAATGGATGGGTGTAAAGCACAAACTTATGAACCAATAAGTTAGTCTGAGCAAATTGAGACGTTACTGTTATAAACAATGCAAAAGTATGTGATCATAAATGGTCTCGTGTGTAACATGAGGTTCTTTAATTTTCCGTGGAAATTTTATACAAAGCTCAGGCTTGTAAAAGGCCTGATGCTGTTTATCACATGATATCAAAGCAGTCTGGCCAACGGATTCATGTCACTTGAGGTCCACTTTGTTTGGGCTATAGACATGCTGGATCTCCAATTGCGTTGTCAAGTTCTAAGGATTGGTAAAGGAAATCCACACATCTATTGCGGTATTACAGTTTCTGTGGTAAGCGTTCTGATACAATCCTGGGGCTGGATTAGGTCAATTTAACACCGTTCTGCCCAACAATCCCAAGACTTAAATGAAGGCACGTTATGGCATTACTGACTGTCGTGGTCATTTTGTTTGACTCCTTACACAAGAAATTCAAAGTTCAACCTGCGCTCTAGTTATTACTCGTTTTGCAACAAGGTAAGAGTGCTGTGTAATACCTGTATGAATGTACAGTGGCTTCAATCCCTCAAGGTAAGCGATCACAAAGGAATACTGCAGTGTACGTTCATTCTTTTCATATTCTCTCTCTCTCTCTCTCTTTACCCTCCCCCTCTTCCTACCTTCCTCTGCCTGTTTCCCTTTCTCTCCATCACGTGTTCTTTTTATGTAGCGGCGTACAAGCATGCAGACGGTAAAAAGATTGATGGTCGCAGAGTTTTGGTTGACGTGGAGAGGGGTCGCACGGTGAAGGGATGGCAGCCGCGTCGTCTGGGTAGGAAACACAACCGCCTTAGTTAAATAAATAGCAACAAACACACACATGAATAGTCAGATTTTACAAAACTTGTGTTCACTTTTGGTTTCTAGGTGGAGGTCTTGGTGGTACCAGGAGAGGCGGTGCCGACGTCAACATTAAACATTCTGGTAGAGACGACGCCTCCCGCTTTGATGACAGACCTCCTATTGGAGGGTGAGTTGTTTTGTTTTGTAGCTTTATTTTAAAGCCGAGGATCTTCTGTAGATTACTTCATAGCTGCTGTTATTGATGCAGTTGAAATACTGTGGAGATACAAAAACTAGGATAGAATCTACCTACGTAGCGCTTGCCATGACACTAGCCATTATTGCTGCTCGCGTGGCATCTAAAGAACAATAAACAAGTATCGTTTTATATTTTCTATTAAAATGGTGTAGATTAGGGGTTCTCAATCTTTTGCAACTCATGGCCTGCCAATGGATAATATGATGAACGATATTGTCGATTTTGTTATGTCTACTCGTTATACTTGCTGTGAGATGACTGCTTGTTAAAGCATGTTAAATGTGTGTTTATGATTTTGGACATTTGTTGTTGCAGCGATCGAGAGCGTGAGCGTGGAGAACGGCGCGAGCGGAGCCGTGAACGCGATCGAGAAAAGGAGCGTGTTGAGCGACGCCGTACACGCTCGAGGGAGAGGCGAAGACGCACCCGGTCACGTGAGCGTGAAAGACCCGCAGAAGAGAATGTCGTTCGGCGCAGAGACCGAGACAGGGAGAGGGCAGAAGGGGAGCCAAAGCCACGCGAAAGAACCAGCCGAGAAGGTGATCGGGACCGAGATCGTAAGAGGAGAAGCAGGAGCAGGGATAGGAGGAGAGATAGGGAGCGAGGGAAAGGTGCAGAGGGAGGCGAAGAGGGCGCAGGCAGTCTGACTGATGGCATGATGGGGGAAGGACTGGAGCGAGGGATGGAAGAGTCTGCCGTGGGTGAGCCGGGTCGAGGAGAGGAAGGGGGGCCTGAGGGAGAAGAGCGAGGAAGAGATCGGGACAGAGAGAGGGACAGAGACCGGGACAGGAAGCGTAGTCACAGAGATAAAGATAGAGACAGGGACCGAGAAAGGAGGAGGGACCGGGACAGAGATCGTGAGCATAAGCGAGACAGGGGAGATCGCGAGCGTAAAGAGGATCGACACGGCTCGCTGCTTCCCCCTATGGGTGAGAATGACGGATTGGGAAACGGAGAAGAAGGAGAGGGTTCTCTCCCGCCACAGATGGAGGAAGGTTCGCAGGATGGGATGAACGCCATGATGATGAACCAAGACTCCATGCAGTCTGGAGATGGCTATGCCTCTAATGAGAACGGCTACAAGCTGGAGGCCCAGGGTGATGAATACTAAACCCTTTTGGTGCTGTCCTCACATGTCCGACTTTAGTCCCTCTGACGGTTTCTATCCATGTGGTGACGAGGTGTTAATGAGTTGTCTGTTCAATCGGCATAATCTGTCTACCATGAGCCATGTCCTCTGGGCTTAAATAGGAATTGTTGAACTGTGATTTCTTTTCCCCCTTAATTCCACCACATAGTTTGGCACTGGTGACCTCAAATGATGTTGAAAGACTCCTGCATTAGTGTAACCCTTTCACTGTCGGCTGTATTTTTGTAAGAACAACGCTGCAGTATAAAACCATTCTTCGATTACAGGGATCATCATACCAACCTCGAGAGTTGTGGAGTGGTGTCCCATTCATCTATATATATATTTTGTTTTTTCTTTAGCGATCAACTCCAAGCATCCATTTAAGGTAAGATGTGTTTATGGTGGTTGAATTACTTTTTTGTTAAATGCTTCATCATGTCTTTTCCATTTTGTGGATCAAACGGAATGGAGAAAAAGAGACGGAAAAAGAGTACGTTGCCATAGGTTCACAGCAGAACCCCGCTTTTCTTTTGTAATTAGTCTTACTTGTTCAAAGTGGAGTATGGATGCTTTGTGAACCACCTCCTTTATTAATGTTTGTTTTGGGGTTTTGTTGTGTGTTGGTTCTCTTTAATAAATGCGCTTTTTTTAAATAAAAATATTTCTTGTCCTTCCTGTATAAATCAACTAGCAAGGTGTCCTTTGTTTTTTCCTTTCCAAACGTGTGGGGGGGTTTTTCTCTCTTTTGTTTTTTTAAATATTAAATGTTTAAATTGACAAATTATGCCTGGTCAGAATTAATACTACTGAAATCTATAGCTGTTTTAATTTCTCAAGCGGGCATCTGACTGACATGTAAAGCAACCAGTCCCAATTGGGTTTGTTTAGGGGTCGTAAAATGTAAAGTCTTGGTTTTTAACAAAAATACAACCACCATGCAACAGTACAGCGTTAATCATTGTGAAACCTTTAACTCTTACAGTTTCCAGTTTTTGTGCCCTATGCATCAAACTTTCTGCAAATTGTTTGTGGTTGCGAAGTCTGAGGATGAGCTGAGCGTTTGTATGGTTAGGTTCTGACTGCTCTCTCTCCACTAATCTACATTTGATTCCTATGTTTTTTTAAATTATTATTACGAAGGGTGAACAACTCTGGAAATGTTGAATGAGAAACAAATCCCTATTTTATTTATTTTTCTTTCCTTTGTCAGAGTAAAACAATAATTGCACGGCCTGTGACGTCACCACAGCAGTTAACTGAAAAGATATGGGCATCGTCACGTAAACATGGGTGTTTCATGTAGTACCTCAGTTTATTACTCCTTTAAAGAATCATTTTATTTAAGTACAAAATCTGACCACCAAAAAGGTATTCATTAGTATACTAAAAGCATTGGGTAACGAAGACTCAACACAACATCCTTTAAACCAGGGGTCACCAACGTGGGGCCTGAGAGCACCAGGTAGCCTACCATACCACCACTTACCAGTGCGCTGCATCTATATTTTTTGTTGCTATTCTTTTTTAAATCAGGCATTAATGTAAATTTGAAAATTTAATGACTTTAAAGATTTATAGAAATAGTGTTGCATATTGCTATTTCTGTTTCCTACCTTGTTCAATCATTGCTGATCATTATTGTGAGAACTCATATGATCAGTGTCTTCACATATATGGATAACATTCGTTAGAAATATCAATTAAAGGCAAATTTATTTCAGAAGGGAATAACAAAGTGGTAGCTCTTCGCATTAATCGCTCCCCACGAAGTGTCTCGAGTTTCTGAAAGGCTGGAGACCCGTGCTTTAAACAAACACCCCGAAGAATGACGCCGTAAGCCAATCACGTTTCAACTTACCTCAGCGGTATATGCTGCGTCATTAATGACGCGTTTCTCTGCGTGCGCACCGAACGTTTCGACCCCCTTTCATTTTTTGTTAACCCGTGTAAAATCAGCTGCGGGTGGCTGTGAAGTAGGACGGAAATGTCGGTTGAAGAAAGAATTTTAAACTGAACGTAAGAGCAGAGACAACCTTTACAGGAGGGGAGGAGAAAAATACTATAATAACAAACGACGACGGTTGACGCCGCAGCGCCAGACGCGGAGATCTGCTGCACTCATGATGTCATCGTATTATCATCCGGGGAAGGAGACGGACATGGCGGAGCCGCTGTGCCTGGAGAGAGGTAGCGAAAAAACACAAACCTTTAACGCTAACCATGCGAATGTCGCACTTTTTTATTTAAAATGGAGCTGTTTATCTCGAAACAAAATGTGAGCGACAAGACAGAAGCAGTAGCTTCCTGTTAAAGCGTTTGTGAGGGGAAAGAACTCCATTAGCGCTGAATAAAACAAATCAATATATTTATATCATAAACATAAACTAAACACGTATATGGTCTTGCAGGTGGGTTTGCTTACCTGATGAAAACATTTCAATGTTTAATCCTACGCACTTGAACAAGCCATTTGTTTACTCACGTCATTCTGTATCATGCTTTCTTTGCTATTTTACTTTATAAGCTACAAAACAGCATCTTTAGCCACTGGATCCAACAAGCGCGAGGTCAGTAGTTAGAGGTCACGTGATCCGCGGCAGCGAGCTCGCACTGCTCCGTCATCTTGTTCATTATGATGCGTATAAACACTAAGGGTTTAATACACAAACCCAACTGATAGATACACACTCTTATCTCCTGACTGTTTCATCTCCAACATTTTATTTTTAAATAAACAGAAGTGGATTAGGCTTAACTTTAAAAACATATTGACCTTAACAACGTTGTTCTAATCGATCATCACGTGATTTTACAAAAGTAATGCAGTCAAACATCCCAAGATGTATTTCATTGTGACTTGGGCCACGTGGGTAAAGGAAAAAGTCCCCGTGAGCTCATGAGGAGGAACCCTAACGCTTGTGTGTGTCTTTACACAATCGTTATATAATGAGACTTGACCTGTGGTCACCTCTCATACACAGATGTATGCAGGGTAATCGAGTTACTGGACCGGCTGCAGAGGAGCGGAGAGCTTCCTCCCCCCAAGCTGCAGGCGCTGCAGAGGGTGCTTCAGAGTAAATTCTGCGCCGCCATCCGAGAGGTGAGCTGTTGCTTTTTCCAGGACTGTGTGACGTTTACAGCGTAAATTTTGATCCAGAATACACAATGTTTACAACAGTCGAACTTCTCTGTTCACATGTCCGGAGGACAAACAAAGAAAAGCACATCTGAAAAGTTCTCTTTTTCATTCTTTAAAAAAGATTGAATCGAATCTTACACAACCTCACACACAAGCGTTAACGTTTTACAGCGTTGAACCACTCATTAGCATGAAACTCGCAGGATGACTCTCTTTTTACTGTCGCAGCAACACTAAACGAACAGTAGGGACGCACCGATCGATTTTATCAGCTGTTAATCACATGAAGCGATCGATCGGATCTCACTATACTTGGCTGATGTCACAAACGAATGTTTGTGTTGTATTTTTATTTTTGTCGTGTTACGTATCCTGATATGTGAAGTGTTATACCGGATATATATGTATCTAATTAAGAAATGGTTCAGTTGTTTAGTAAGTGTTCATGTCATGCTCTGATAATAGAGTTGTTTGAAGCCACACGATTGCTTCGTTCACTCAGGGGGCATTTAAATGTGAAAGAAATAAAGACTTAGCGTTCATGGTTATCGTTACCGATATCGGCTGATATGGAACATTGTATCACGATCCTTTTTATTTTTTTGCCGTATCGCCGAGCCCTACGCATGTCTCATTATGAGTCTTTAAAAAACACTGCTCTGCTTTAGAAACTTTAGTTTAAAAAACTTTGTTTTTGTGTAGCGGTTTTGTCTTGGAATGATGTTCTATTTTAATTCTCTCTCTCTCTCTCTCTCTGTCTCTCTCTCTCTCTCTCTCTCTCTCTCTCTCTCTCATCCAGGTGTACGAACAGCTGTATGACACACTGGATATTGTGGGAGGACCCGAGGTGCGAGCGCAGGCCACTGCTAAAGTAATTCGGCTCAGTTAACTTTTATCTGTATTTATCGATCAGTAAAAGCAGCTTCACACAAATATATCGATCGATAGATAGATAGGTAGATAGATAGATAGATCGATAGATAGTAAGTATAAATTCTAAATATTTAATTGGAATATATGTCCATATAAATTCACACATCCTTATATGTATGTTGTCCTCCATCTTTAGCCCTTTCTCCTTCTGTTTGTCCTCCGTCTCGTTTCCAGGCGACCGTAGCGGCGTTTGCGGCGAGCGAAGGCCACGCCCACCCGCGTGTCGTCGAGCTTCCGAAGACGGACGAAGGGCTGGGCTTCAACATCATGGGAGGAAAGGAGCAGAACTCCCCCATTTATATCTCCAGGGTGATTCCAGGGGGCGTGGCTGACCGACAGGGTGGACTGAAAAGAGGTGACCAGCTGCTGTCCGTCAACGGAGTGGTGAGAAGAACGGACCGCCATAAATACCGTGTGTGTGAGTGTGTGAAGAGAACCCGAACTCTGTCTCACAGTGTGTACGTGTGTGCGTGTGCGCGTGTGCATGCGTGTGTAGAACGTAGAGGGTGAGCACCATGAGAAGGCCGTGGAGCTGCTGAAGGCAGCGCAGGGTTCAGTGAAGTTAGTGGTACGCTACACCCCCAAAGTCCTGGAAGAGATGGAGGCCCGGTTCGAGAAGCTGCGCAGCGCCCGGCGACGCCAACAACACACCAGCCACTCGTAAGTGCCTTACTCACGTTATACACACACACACACGCAAGCGTTCATGTTTTACAGAATAATAAAACACAAACATATCTTTGCCCCGATCGTTCGCAGCTCTTTAGAGTCCCGGGGTTAACCAATCCCAAGCATGCGTGAATCCGTTGTCCTGCCCATTCCGCAATCCTCCGACAGAACGACCGAAGACTGGCGCTGCAGCGGAGACGGGCGACGCCTCAATTTTAGATGTCTGTGTGTGTTAGTGGAACGTTCAGAAAAAAAGCAAACGTCAGATATACTCTTTCATCCGTGCGTGTGTGTGTGTGTGTGTGCATGTGCGTGTGTGTGTGAGATCTCTGTACGTGACATTATGCTGCATTAGAGATCTACGTGACCATTTTAGGGTAAAAGCTCTTCCTGACCTCACACTGCTCCACCTGCCCAAAAAGTGTATCTTAAAATCTGTGTGTGTGTGTGTGTGTGTGTGTGTGTGTGTGTGTGTGTGTGTGTGTGTGTGTGTGTGTTGACATGTAAAGACTCTCTCAACAGCATGTATCTTAACATTTAACTATTGGGTTTAAATTAGCTGCTAGTTATGCCTGTTTTCCGCGTTTTCCCCCATGGTGATAATTACATTTTATTTATGTATTTATTTATTCCTCCAGTAAAATCAGCAATGTTCTTCAAACATCCCTGTGTGTGTTTGACTCTTTTGTCTGTGTGAAAGACATTCCATAATCATATCCATCGTAACAATAATCCAATACACAAATCAACCGTTTACTATTTTAATTTTGCTCATGCAGATCAGGTTCTGTGGAACATCAACAAGAAATGTTAATAAACAACCCAACCAAATAAAAAAAGAATGTTTGGTCACGTCGACATGCACATTATTAATGAATCACATTAATAATACTTTATTAATCTCTAAAGGGAAATTAATTCTGGACCAGAACAAGCTTTTACATAACAGTCGGTCTCATATATGCACCATATAAGTCATTCTACAACAGTTTAAATAAACTTTAAACACAAATACGTTATAAAATGTTTGTATTCTGTAGCGTAAACAATTTGTGCTTTATTAATAATTACATTTTTGTTTTAAAATACATATTTAATGAAGTTTGAGAGATTGCATTTGTACCTTTATGTGTTACAGTCTGAGTCCTTCAGCTTTAATTATAATAGATATAATATATTAATCTCATTATAAATGCACAGCATTCATTTTATTAAATGAAAAAAAAAAACATAAGATTTTTTACAATTTATGGTAGAATAACACAAATTTGCTCAGGGAGAATATAGATGTCAAAATAATAATATTTATGCTCGGCTTTGTTCTTCTTATGATGTGTTATATATGTATATATACTTTGTGTGTGTGTATATATGAAATATCTTTTAAACCCTATCTAGTGTACTTGGTGACGACATGGCAGCCGTTTGGAACACAGCCTGACCCCGCCCACCGGTTGCCATGGTGACGAGGCCTTAGTTAAAGTTTGGTGTTTGGTTTGTAATTTAATGACGGTCCCTAACTACAGAATAAATAATATGAATAATATACATAACACTACAGACCTACGATTTCTCAGTTGTTTAAAATACATGTTTAAAAAAAAATTAAGCGAATATATATATATATATATATATATATACGGAATACACATTAGCATAATTTCTTCACATTATTTAACAAAATGGACAAACCCCCTTGTACTCACTCTAAAGGTGCCCTACATACGAGAAGAACTATTTCCTTTTAACCCTATCTAGTGCACTTTATAGCAGCGTTGCGTCATTTGGAACGCCGCCCCTGATGAACCGCGCGCGCTGCGTTGCTATAGTAACAACAGCTCGCAAACTATTCAGGCAAAAAGTGACGAGTTTGTAAGTACTGCCGGTTTAAAGTTGACTTTTTACTGTTATTGTAAATACGTTGAACACTTTTCTCGTTGTTTAATTTGTGATATTTATTTGTTCTTGTTTTGTGTAGGACGTTATGGACATGCGCAGTTTGTCTCACACCAGTAGCGGTGTTGCTCATGTTCATGTTCATAATCAACCTTTAAACATCAACAGCTGTCAGGTGTGTCCGGCTTTACACACACACACGGAATAAAACAAGTTCAAGTTCAAGTTTATTGGTCACATATACATTGTGCAACACAGCATATATTGAAAATCTTTGGCGACTATCT
>JAOUQX010000019.1:14090519-14100600 GCA_028566295.1 Liobagrus marginatus | reverse complement strand
CACGTTCAGCTTTAAAGAGTCTCAATGTGTTCAAGTTTCCTAAGGAGTTTAAATGAGCGGATTAAAAAGGCAAAATAAATACGTAAGACATACGTACGTAACGTAACAGCTGTACAGCTACACGTGTTACAGTCATTTTTCTTCAGCTTTTATACCTTTTTGTTTTTTATAACAAAATAAAATAAAACGTACAAGACGGAAGACATGTTGCCAGTTCCTGGAGCGTAACAAAAATCAGAAGATTAAACATAAAACAAAGTGACTGCACGCCGCTCAGAAAGTCTCCGACGAAGTTTGTCCCCTAAAGTTCCTCTAAAAGTTCCTCTAAAAGCTCCTCAGAGCTTCATGGGAAGGTGGAAAGACTTGTGTTTGAAAGTTTTTCTCTTGGAGAAAGCAATCTGTAAATCTGTTCAAGTGCAAATTAGAGAAAAACACAACTGACATAATGGAACAGCGCCTCTAGTGGAGAGTCTAATAATCCATCCTCCTGATATTAGTTCTCATGCTTTATTTGGACTTTGATCATATTATCCTTCGGTCAGAGTGGCAGATCATATATGTGTGTGTGTGTGTGTGTGTGTGTGTTGGGGGGGCGGAGCCACACAGCTTGTTTGGAACAGTTTTTACTTCTGACTCTCGGATGATTGCTGAAACTGGATTTTGTTTAACCTCATTAATTAATCCGATTATCGATGAGCAGAATGATGCGGAATTCCAGACTTTCAGGTTTCAGGTCAAAAACAAAACGAAACACCGCCTCCACTACGAATGACCACACCCCATGTACATTTAGGACATTTAGCAGACGCTCTTATCTCAAGCCACTTAGTGATGTCATTTACTCCGCTGAGCGGTTGAGCGTTAGGGGCCGTGCTCAGGGGCCCAGCAGTGACAGATTGGTTACGCTGGGAATTGAACCCAAAATGTTCCAGTCAGCAGTCAAACAACTTCCCCACTTCAGTTAATGGAGTGAATTAAACTCCTGATGCCGCCTGTGTATAACTGGACGTGATTGAGTGGGCGGGGCTACACGATTCAAAAGGTAAGGTAACTTCTATAAAACTCTGCTCAAATTCCTGCTGTCATAAAACACCGACTACCTTTAATCCCACGCTACTGATGTACACACACACACACAAACACACACACACACACACTATTATAGTGTAATGCTCCAAGTTACTCTCCTTTTCACTGGGAACGATTAACACGTTATTATGCAAACACGCTGCTAGTTTATGCTTTTATCAGGAAAATTATTCTGCCCTCGATCCTGCACGCTAACACGCGCCGCTAAAAAACTAAAACTAAAGCGCTTTAAACTGGAGCACAAATACAGTGCTGAGACAAACAGCGTCTTAAACTTGTTCTGCACTTCTTTAAACACTGCCGAATAAACGACTTAACCGGGTAACTAACCAGCTAATAAACGACTTAACCGGGTAACTAACCAGCTAATACCTGACTTAACCAGGTAAGTAACCAGCTAATAAATAAAAAAGTTGCCATCTTGTTATTCCCTAAACGTCCTCATCATCTACACACCTTCAACACAACATAATAAAAACACAACGATGTTAATGACACGAGCAGCAGCACAAGTTTGAGGTTTCGTTTTGGTTCATTCTCATAAATAAAATAAATCATCATGAAATATGAAATGTTTCGAGAGAAGAGTTTAACGTCCGTAGTGTCCGTAGCGTCCGTAGCGTCCGTGGTCTCTGTGCTTTGTGCGCATGTGCGACTGCATTTCTGAAGCTCACACTAGTGCCGTGTTCTTTGGCACCTCGTTGTTTTCCAGATTCATGTCCACTTCCAGGAAGTCATCAGGAATATCTTTCTGTTTCTGCGCCACACACTTCCTGTCCCTGCTGCAGCAACGCCAACCGGTTTTAACCGGTCGCACCAGCGAGAGGAACAAAGTGCCAACGCAAATCCCGGCCGCGCTGAAGTAAAACGCTGAGCCGTAGTCCTGCGTCATGTCCACTAGCACGCCTGCAACACACACACACACACACACACGTTCATAAACAAATGTCATGTCCACTATGTATGGATTCCGAGGTGATTTGTATCATGGCGTGGCGTTTACCTGCGAGCGGCGGTCCGGCGAGACCGGCAAAGCTCTGAATGAAAACATAAAGTCCAGCGCCCATCGTCATCCTGTCCAAACCCAGCACGTCGTCCTCCGCCAGCATGGGGATGTGTGTGGAAGCGACCGTCCCGAACAGGAAGCCGCAGGCGGCGCAGCAGCACGCGAGCGCCGGGAAGTTGGAGGAGACGGCAGGGAAGAGTGCGAGGACCAGACTCAGCAACACCGTGCAGATCAGCAGGATGTAGATTTTACGCATCGGTCTGCGGTTCATCAACCAGCCGATGGACAGACGGCCGAAAAGCTCGGCGGCCGCCATGATGGACAGCATGTAAGTGGCTTTGCTACGCTGCACTCCGTACGACACGCTCAGCTCAATCACGTAAAGCTGCGGCGCGAAAAAGCCCAGCGTGGAGAAAAGCCCGAAGACGGAATAACATACGAAGCTGGCGACTTTCAGCAGCGACAAATCGCAAACACACACTTTAGGTTTCATCCGGTTTGCTTTTAGAGTTGTGGACGGTAGCGCCTGATCTCCGTCCAGCTCCTCCAGGTCAGCGACGTCGGACGACGTGATGTTCTGCTCCAGCGAGACGATGGACTGAACGCCGGAGTCGACCGAGTCTAACGAGGTGCGCGTGATCTCGTTCTCCTGCTCGTACCGGCTTTCTGAATCCACTTTTTGACGAGAGAGAGGACCGTCCACGTCCACATCCACTTCCTCTTCCTGATTCGGACGTTCAGACTGGATGATGATCGGTTTGAGCAGCGCTCCACAACCAATCACAGAAGCCTGTAGGAGTCCTATGACCATCATGCAGTTACGCCATCCGACGTGTTCTTTTAGAGCACTGAAGGCTGAAACGTGGAGAAAAAGCATCACGATTAGAAAACAGTAAAGAGTTGCGGAGGAGGCGTGGCTTCGGAAAGGGATTACGTAGGAAGTCTATGTGGGTCTGTGGAAATCCTCTACCCTACCTTTAAATAGTCATGCTGTTGTGATGATGTCAGTCACATGACATTCTCAACATGAGTCACAATAAAGAAGCTTTTTTTATGCTCGCTAACATTGTAGGAAGCATAAATCACCTACTGATATAATAATAATAATACTAATAATAATAATCACACATTAGTGATGGACGCAGGGTATGGAAGCAGTCGGTTACCTGGAGCTAACGCGAACAGCGTGAAACACTCTCCGGTGGAGGCGAAGGACGTGACGAGTGAGCGGCGCTTGTCGAAGTACTGCGAGAGCATGGTGACGGTGGGCAGGAATGTGAGACAGTAGCCGAAGCCTGAAATAAAACAGCACAAAGGAAGAATAACAGCCGCTCGTGCACGGGCTCGGGTCACGCTAACGCACTCGGGCCGCCGGATGTCATCGGACACTGCGCTGAAAGAAAACTGCAATTAAGAGAGAGACACACAAAACAAAAAGAGGAGAAGGAAAGAAAATGGTAGTTAGCGTTAGCGTTTCTACTGAACAGGAACAAACGTGTTGTGAACGTCAAGGCGAAAGCTAGCGGCTAATCGAAATAAAACACAAACGGAGAACTGATCATCATGACTCAGCAAGTTCCATAACAATGAGTTCCAGAGCCATTTATCACGATATATTATACTTTATTATATTATATATTATACTTTATTATATATTATAATTTATTATATCGGTTGTTCTGTGTTGCGTCTGGTTCTTGAATTCGCCCTCACACTGTTTTTAACGCTCACAAACGCTGATTAGCCAAACGCTAGCCATTGGATTCATGCACATTTGGGTTGAGGTCCCTGTGAGGATCTTAAACAGGTTTTAAATAACGTAGAATTCCGCTTCATGACACGGAGTTGGACTTACACCTATAATAAACTCAGATGTTGCTCAGAAAGAGCTCCTGGTTCCACAACTCCAACTGACTGACCGTAAACATACCGTAGACCTTCTCATACCATCTAATTGGGTTTTTCTTGCCGCAGTCGCTCCGGAGTTGTTCATTAAGGATAAACAAAATCACGCATTCATTTTTAGTCTAAAATTAATATGAAACTTTTTCTGCTTTCAGACATTGTTAAAAGCGCTATACAGATAAAACTGAATTGAAATATAGCGCTTGAACACACACGCGCATGCGCGCACACACACACACACACATGAAAACACACACACATGTGCACAGTGGTACAGAAAGAATCTGTGAACAAATCAGTTATATCTTTGTGTTGTTCAACTTCTAAACAGGAAGCAGATTGAAACAGGCAGGATGGGAAAATCTGAAACTATTAGAACCCCTAGAATAGAGCTTCTCAACAACCTGTATGAACACACACACACACACACACACACACACACAAGTACCTGTAATGAGGCCTGTAGTGATGTACATCTGAGTGATGGATGTGGCGAAGGCGGTGGTGACGGTCCCCAGACTGATCAGGACACCGCCGACCATCACAACTGGCCGAAATCCAAACTGCTTACTGAGAAGTGAGGACAGAGGAGCTAGAAACACACACACACACACACACACACACTTAGCACAAAGATCAGACACTATCGCGTGTGATGTTACAAAGAAATATAAACTATACTCTCTCGACACGCTTTCCTTTAAGAATGAGAACAGAGACTCGACCCCCCCCACCACACACACACACACACGCACGCACACACACACACACACACACACTTTCCATAACAGCTCATGGGACCGTGGTTACGCTCGCACAGCGAATGTTACAGTAAAAGCGTTCGTTCTAAACTCATCAGAGGGAAGTGTGTGTGCGTGCGGTCGGGATTTAATCCGTACAGCTCAAAGTAACACGACGAAGTACAAGCACTAATATCTGTTTATCCTTCGTCAAATTAATCACTAAAATAGTTCAAAAGGATTCTAAAACTAATTTGTTTGTAAAAGTGACTGATTTCACTAATTCTGAATTTTCCTAAAAATGTTGTTTTTCTTGAATGTCGTTTAAAAAAACGTTCAACTACAAACTAAACATTTATTTTATTTTTATTTTCTAAGAAAACTTTTTCGCTTTTAAATAAATGACTAAAATATTCCTTTTTTCTTAAAACAAATCCACCAATTATTTGACACACTTCTTTAACGGTCAACTTTCCCCTCGACCGCTTCTTTAAGTTGTTTCTTCTCTTTATTAGTACATTATAGATTTTATTATTATATATTATTATATATAAGACTTAAATACCGTAAATACACTTTTTTCAGTTAAAACATTTCTAAAACCTTTTTGTAAACATGTACGATTCTGAACCATGTTTCTAAAGCAGAAATCTCTAACTTGTGTTCCTGAAATAGATCCCTAACCACATTTTTAATAAAAACAGATTAATAAAGCAGATAAAAACGTTCATTAATAACTGATAATGGTCATCTAACCCATGAAGGACATGACGAAGACGCAGATGGAGACGATCCAGGACACCCGGCTGTTCGTCTCTCCGAAATGCTCGGTGAGATCCTGCAGGAAGATGCCGAATATCTTGACAATGCCGTAAGTGAACACTTCCACGAAGAAGAAGGCCACAGCTATGACCCAACCCCATCCTCCGTCGGGGGTCAGCGGGTAAATGTTGGGCTTCATGCAGCTACTCAGCAAAGGCACTGGACCCATCATGGTCACCTCCTCACGTCCGCTCTGAGAACCTGGACAATTACATTCAATTCACTTTAATTTATAATGCACTTTTAATAACACACACACACACACACACACACACACACACACACACACACACACACACACAATCGTCCCAAAGCTGCTTTACAGAAAATAAACAGTAAGAAAAAAAAGAAAAATCTGAATCAGACAACGAACCGTACAGAATGTAGTAGAGAACCGCGAGCTGAAGTGTGTGAGCAAACATAATAATAATAATAATAATAATAATAATAATAATAATCATAATAATTGAATGATCTGAATGATTACTGACATTTTCAGATCCTATTTGTCACATACACATACATGCAGTGAAATGTTTTATTTTCCGCATATCCCAGCATACCTGTCAGAATACGCTGGGATCAGAGCGTGCCACATGCTAATGCTAAAACATGCTAATGTGAATGTCAATGCTAATGTGGCTTTTAAATCATACCATGCTACAGGGTTAAGGCTCTGGTCAGTGATCAGAAGGTCAGGGGTCAAGACTCAGAAATGGAAAGTTACCGCCATTGGGACCATGAGCAAGGCCCTTATCTCCACTTCCTTTAGGGGGTAACAAAAACTACCCAATAACCCCCCAGGGATTATTAAAGGAGAATAAATAAATAAATAAACACTATATTTTTTTAATGAGGCATGGGTTCACCATTACCGTAATCACCCTACTATGCTCAGATGGGATTTCAGATAATATGTAAACAATCTGCTCTCTAGCATGTTAGCATGGTATGTTTTATCTACTAACATTAAAGACTTACTCAGAGTAAACACACGTCACTACGCAATCAAACCCTGATTAAAACGTGTGTGGCACGTGCGAAACAAATCCTTCCGTTTAAGTTGATCAATTGAAAAGTCGCGTTTTATTTGGCACACCTCGTATTTACCCTAGCAACACACACACACACACACTCTGTGCGATGACAAATAAGATCATTAATATTTATGAGCCGGATCCGATGCCGTCGCTCTGACGATTAGCAGGGCAGTGACGCAGGAACATGACGTCACATCTGGGCGGAGTTTATGACAGACACCGCAGTGAAGCTGTAGTATAGTTACAGGAACTGAGGGGCTTCGTGTTATTTTTTAAACTTCTCACTTCCACCATTTGAAACGTTTGGTTTTAAGCGTGAATTTATGAAAACGAGTTTTTATTTTCCGTATTTAATATAAAAATGGTATAAATGTAATAGAATATAGTTTCAGTTCAAGGCGCGTGAGCATCCTTTAACCGCACAGCAATGCGGATCTGCTGAACTGGTTTTAACCGGTCCGTTCGAATCATTTCCTGACATTAAATTAGGAACACATCTCGGATATTATCATTGTGTTTCTGTCGAGTAATCTCACGAAGGGGAAGAGTTGCACGTGACCTCTTACACAAATGAAGGACACCGCAGACAGATACCTGATTAATAACTTACACACACCACTAAAATGTATCATCCATAACCCCACGTATAATCCATAACCCCACGTATAATCCATAACCCCATGTATAATCTAACTCTGTATAATCTATAACTATGTATAATCTATAACTATGTATAATCCATAACCCCATGTATAATCTATAACTCTATGTATAATCTATAACTCTATGTATAATCTGTATCTCTATGTATAACCCTAACCCTGAATATTTATAAACATTACCTAAACGTTACTTACCAAAAATGTTGATTGAGCAAAACGTGGAAATTATTCAGCGCTCGTGCTTCCACTCGAGAATACAAAACTACCTGAACAACATAAAGAGCATTCTAACGTTAACGAGCTCTTTTGTTCTGCCACAAAACTATATAATAAAGTAACGCGTTACAGAAACCCCGCTTTCATTCCGCCGGATAAAATAGTACCGCTCACGAGCGCTTATAGAACTAGAACTGCGTTTCAGTGCAAGTATCACTTATCTAACTTCTCTAACTTACATAACCTGTCTAACTTATCTAACTTATCTAAACTATATAACCGGGTTTTCCCTCTTTGTAGCTTGTTGGCAGATCTTTGTACCGGCTCGAGCCGGTATTGGGAGACACGGGAACGCGCGCAGCCGCTATTGCGAGACTAGCGCCGAGAGTGCGTGCGCATGCGTGTTCCTGGCGCTGCGCGCTCCCGTGTGTACATCTGGTAAAGCCTTTAGGGGAGACACTGCTCATTCTCCGGATGTAGTCCCTTATAAATACATTACAGTATATCCATTATCTAAAATAAAGATTATTAATATTTCATATGAATAGAACATTACACTTCTCTTTATTACACTACATATTAAAATTATAAAAGTATCATTTAAGAATTATTTAGCTGCATCATAATATATATTTATACCGTCCAAAAGAACTGTTGCATGACGGGAAATGATGCTAATATGGCCACGTAACCTGCTGATACGTAAATTTGTTTAGCAACTGGAATCATTTTTTTTTAAAGAAAAATATTTCTATAAGATCATTTATGTGTTTACTGTTGCATTTTAATATTTTTAAAGGGTTTTGTTTCCGCTTTCACCTGTATAGTAATGATTACAGGTTTATGTGACGTTACTGCAGTGATGACGAAATGTGCGTCGTTGACAGATTTCCGGGGTCGCGCGCATAACACCGCATTGTGCGCGCTTGAGGGGTTGTACCCGGCGGAACAGGTTTAATCCAGTTCTGTGCTGCTGATACAGCACAGACGCACGTGCTGTTCTATTCAGAACAATTTAAACACACATTTCCTGTTTAATGGGAATCGGGTTTCATATATTTAAAAAAACATTTACACATCAACACACGTGTGAAAAGAAGTTACAAGAATGAATTCGTTAAAGCGTTGCGAGGGAAGGATAGTGCTGCTGCTGACGTCAGGCGCATGCGCACTCGCCTCCCAGACAGGGCTGATAAAGACTTATCTGCAGTTTTAAAAGAACACCCTGTTAACTTTTCTGTGTTTTTTAGTCATCATTTTTTTCATAATCTAGGACAGGCAGAACAAAATTTGATTTGAACTTCATATGAAAATGATCACATTTATCCATATGGCCTTTTTTTGTGCTTCATTTTTCAGATGCTTGTATTTCCCCCCATTGTGACATTCACATGATTACAGCATATGTTTGGTATAGTTATATCACTATAAAGCTCCAAAGTTTATTCGTCTAGTTACTTATTAATCAGACTACATGTGAAAAAAGTCATATCATTTTAAAAATGACTTCTCGTATCACACACAACCTTGTTAGCAGAGAGGGATGAGGGCTTTGCTTAGAGACCCAACAGTAAAGCCTGATGCGATTTGAGTTGTACTGCTGGAATCGAGTGACATATAGCATTAAAACGTGCATCTTCATAAAAATGCATGAAAAGATGTCAGTGAGACCAAAATGATCGTGTATATGATTTGAGATAATGATTTGAGGTGTCGTGCCATGCTAGTCACTTGACAGGAACTTAGCATAATTTAGTGTAGGGTGTGAGGCGCAAACAAGAGTCGAAGAATTCCCAAAACATGCCAAGCCAAATTTATGAGAAATGCACACCGGGATAATTATCCTAATCAAATATAATTTTAATAATGACCTTCGCTTCTGCTTCATTAAAGTAATCATCTCAAAGTGCAGGAACATAAAATCACACTGGAAGAAAAGAAATTAACTGAATTGTTGAAAAATATGTTTTCTCCAGCACTGCTCTCGGGTCTTAACAGTTCAGGACCTTGGACAGCTCGTACCCAATCTATTCCTGACTTCCCTCACAGCCCACATTAGCCCTTTCACTTCCTGTCACTTCCTAATCCTGACTCACTTCCACTTTCTGTAAATTCCCTCTATCTGACCTCGTTCCTAAGGAGATGACGTCATGTGCATTCATCTTATTTCCTGTGCATGAAGTTTCCACTGCCACATAAAGGCCCTGGAACTTTGTTCTGTTAAATTATATGGTGTCGTGTGTCTGGATGTACCGGGGGGACGTGAACCTCCTTCTGTACTGGAATATTTTTGGAAAACTGTCGTCTGGTTTAATTTATTTCAAACATTCATTCAGTCCGGACACGTAGACTGAAATGATTCACTGAGTCATTCTTATTCTTAATCAGTAACTTTTATCTGAATCATTTGTGTTTGACTGATAAACACTAGTGTGTAAATGCTGTACATTTTAATACCTGAAATTTCTTGGTGTTTACATCTTTGTAAGACCACAAGCTTCTATCGAGAAGAAAGAAAACAGCTTGTGAACAAACTCCTGTTTCTAGCTTCTACGACATAAACGATAGCATTATATACACACACACACACACACACATACA
>JAOUQX010000019.1:13848886-13858991 GCA_028566295.1 Liobagrus marginatus | reverse complement strand
AGATATAACTTTGATTGAGGGCACGGACAACTCGCGGAAAGAAACTCTTCCACATTCTCGCTGTGTTCGCTTTTATGTCTCGGTCTGTTTCTCTGCCCATGCCTTTCTCGCAATCAGTGATCGTGTGTTGATGTGTGTATAGCTGCATATTTTGCACACCGCCCTCACCTGGCTGTGGCACAGAGTATAAGCAGTCCTGAAAAAAAGGCATTGACGTAACGACTCCAGTAACACGGCATGCGCATAACAGCTCCTTTCCTTGGAACACTCCTGATTGGGCAGTCAGGTGAAAGAGGCGGGGAGTAAAGTTGTACTTGCCAGGATCTATAACGGAGAACAAGAGCGCATTCATCTGTTATAATTAAGATGATTTCAAATAGGAGCTTTTATTACCGCCTGAAGCATAAACATGTTCGAGTGTCACCTTGCAGCATGCAGTCATACGACTTCCTGTCCTGTGGGCCGATAGCGTTCCAGAACTCTGAAGGCTCCACCCCTTCTTCAACTTCCTGAACGTTCAGATTGCTGTTGCTCAGTCCCATCTCACGAGGACGCCTAATACACACCAATCACATTTAAAGCATATAAAGATTTGTTTTTAGTGTACGTAGCTGCATTAGGGACCAGTGATGGTGTGCAAAACCAAATGCCATAAAAGTTTAAAGTGTGTTAAAATAAACTCTCTGGCAACACCATTTCTACAAGCCCAAAATGCTGTCCAATGTTCAGGACAAGTTTATATCATCTGGCTAAATTTTTAAACGTATAGTAATGTTTCCGGGGCTCCTCATAGATATGTGTATTTTTCCTTACTAGTCCGAGACGCGGTTCTTACAGGTGTGTGAGCTGCTGGACGGTGTGTTTAGCCACTTGACGTGCAGTAGCATGGGCTTTGCAGCCGTGCCACAGGAACAGGGATGTTTGCTGGATGTTTATTAGAAGCATCGAACCCCGAGAGCGCAGACTGGAGGTACAGCACGCCACCTCTAACAGACTGCCTTCTACAGGTACAGAACCTCTTACACAAAAGAGACGCCAATCTCCTAAAACACAACACACACATAATATTGAGGTTAGCGTTTTTGGGTTATTACAAACGTAATAAGGCCAGAAGTATTTGGACACCCGACAGTCAAATCAGAGTATGTTTTATGAACGTCCTATTTCGGATTTAGTCTCTCTTACTCTTATAATAACCTCCACACTTCTGAAATGATCGGAGGCGATAGCCTTAGCGAGATCGGAGGCGATAGCCTTAGCGAGATCGGAGGCGATAGCCTTAGCGAGATCGGAGGCGATAGCCTTAGCGAGATCGGAGGCGGTAGCGTTTGCGAGATCAGACACTAATGTTGTAATAGTGAGGAGATTCTGGTGTACAATTGGTGTTCCAGTTCAACCCAAATGTGTACAGTGAGGTTGAGTACAGAGTCCGAGCTCGGTGCAGGACACTCAGCTTCTTCCGCTCCATAACATCCAGAACACAGCATGTCTTCATTGAGCTCAGGGATTTGTGCACAGCGACATTGTCATGCTGGAACAGTGTTGAGTTTCTTAGTTCCAGTGACTGAATAACGTAATGTTAAGAACATACCAATACATTCTAGACATCTATGTGCTTCTGACTTCGTGCCGACAGTTTGGGGAAGACACACTAATGGTTGTGGTGGTCAGGCGTCCACAAACCTTTGTTCCTATAGTGTATACATTATGCCGTATATATGCCACAATGATCTTGACAGGTCAGAAAGTGATTAATTTTCTCCAATTGTAGCTCAGACATTAATGTTGTCTATAATTTAAATAACAGATTTACTTTGCTTTCTTTTAAGCCGGGTTCCGCGCACACTACTTCCCCTAGAGCCCGTGTCATGGGTAACATCTCGTATGGCGTAACACAGTGCGGTTTACAAATCTCGTAGTGTGTGTATGTTTAAGAAGAAGGAATAAAATCTGCGAAGATCTGGTTATGCGTGTACAGCAACCGGATTTGAAAACTTTTATAGTACGAGCCCGGCTTAATACAAACAATGATTCTTTTCCTACAACAGCATCCATAAAGTATTACTTATGTGGTTAAACTAATAGATTATAGAACAGTATCAGCATATTGCATGGTGCGTTTTATATTCTGACCGGTATGTTTGCTGTGTCCTTTGTGAATCATCAGCGCTCCTTGGAAAAGCTGCAGAAAACACGGTGGCTCCTCCCCTTCCTTTACGTTCACCCGAGGCTCATTCGAGAAGTTTAACGGTAGAGACGGCTCCAGTTGGTTGACCTGCGAGTGCCGTCCCTGCCACATGAAAATGGCGGAGCGTTCGTGGTCAAAACTCCGGTCCTCAGCGATGCCTTATGATGCACAGATAAGACAAAACACATGAATAGCAATAAAAATCATTAACAGGACAAACAAACTATAAAATTCAATGCTTTCAAACTGAAAAAAAAATCCTTCCCATCAGCCACCGTCTCCAACACACACACACACACACACACACGCTCACCTGTACCACTGAGACGGTATGTCCAACGTATAGCGTACGTGTTGTCCTCATCTAACTGCCCCAAGCTCTCTGAAGCCACCCAACCGTCGCCCATGACCGTGTGCCAACTTTCTACAGCAACAGTCGCCAGCCTCGTCTGCTGGCCATCGCCAAAGGTGACCAAGTCCCACCCTCTTTGTACGTCCAATCCGTGTAGAGTAATAGGCTCCACCCCTGACACACACTTTCCAGCAAACAGGTCTTTGGCATCACATGACCATGTGTCAGCTGGACAGTCTACAGAAAAAGAAGTCTGGAGAGAACGAGCTACAGAAGATTACATTCGGCTGAACATAAACATGATAAAATAATTTAAGTATACTCTGCTCACCTGTTTGACCGCATCTTGACCGTTAGAAGCTGCATCCTCGGTCTTCTTACACCAATCAGCGAACTTCATCCGGAAGAGAACGGTCTCGTTCTGCTCAAACACTCGGCCAAACAGAGCCCAGCTTGGCCGACCCACACCCTTCCTAAAGCCAGACACGCGAAACACAAACGCATGTCTGTATAATCTCCCTATTATATAGGATATGATCTAGCTGTCTGAATGTTGATTAAACGCACCGCTCAATCTGGCAGTTGCTCCCGAAGGGATCTATGGGGTTCATAATGCAGTTGCTGTAGTCGTATCCGCCACGCCACACCTGCTGAGCCAAACACAATGCCAGCTTCCTGCCGCTGGGAGAAACATCTTTCCCGTGCCACAGGTAAAGCTCGCTGCCAAAGTCGAACAGCAAACTCTGGAAAAACAAACAAACACAAGATCCTTAGGAAATACCAGCAAGAACAGACAATGAGTTGCATCAACCCAAAACAGCACAGAGAAACGAAATTTATAACCGAACGTGTGAAATACTGTGTCACTTTGAATGATGGGTAAAAAAAAATTTCAAAAATCCACCCAAAATATATCGCCGTAAAAATTCCCTTGTTGGATTTGGATCTGCAGGTGGAAATTAGTCACACATGGCATTTATTTCCTCATACTTGGCCGCACAAGCGATCTCGACAGACATCCAGCAGGGTCTTGAGATAAGCGTGAGTCAGTCTCAGCATACGCTTTCACTCAACCGGTGGAACAAATCAGCTAGAGTTTTTCTGTTATTATGGAACTGAGGTCTGATTATTCCATTTACATCACAATCATCATCTGTAATGTTCGAATGTTTCCGCTTGAAAATTAAGACCAAAAAAACGTAACCTTAACGTCTGACAAATAACCGCAATCCCGCTTGTGATCACCTGAGAGGAGTCCAGCAGAGAAAGGTGTGGTGTTGAGGCCCATCCTTGCTCATGTGGGAGGAGTCGGTCTTCCTGTAGCCGGTACACACAGTTAGATTCTGTAATTGCGAGCTCATAATGCTGATCGTCATCTGAACAACCTGCACAAACACACACGGTCCCAAATTAAACACAATGATACATAACTAGAACGAGGTTTTAGGAGAAAGACGATGCTGGTGTTTATGTAGGTTTCTAACCGCCGTAAGAGGATGTTCCTCCTAAAAGTTCCCAAAAGTCCGCAGCCTGTGGGTCATCAGTGTTTAATCCCTCATCCAGGTGAATAATCTCCGTTGCCTGGCAACCCAGATCCCGCTGGGAAACGATCTCTGAGGCCAAGGCAGAGGCCTTAGACAAACCGCCAATCAAGAAGATAATAATACAGATTTAATAATGCATTTAAAGTCAATATGAACAATAACGTCGGAATGTTGTGTTTAAGCATAAACAAGTTTAACATATGTATATTTAAAAAAATATATAAAGTACCATTTGGAGGCATAGTTTAAAGAAGAAAAATAAGAATATTACAAGTAGGAAGTTAAACAGTAGCAGAAAAAAGAAACTTTAAAGAAAGAATAAAATGAAAAGAAATAGGAAGTACAGTAATAAAACAATGAGGAGGAGTAGAAAGACAAAGAAAAATCAGAAGAAAGGGAAGAATTAGTAGAAGAAAAAGCAAAGAAACATCTGTAATAAATAACAGAAGAGCATTACAAGAGCATGTGGTTATATGGTGTAGCTACACCGATTAGGCATAACATTATGACCACCTTCCTAATATTGTTTTCCTGTATTGTGTGTGTGTGTATATAGAGATATATATACCGTCTCCCTCTCGCAGGTGTTGGACAGCTGCCCTGTCCACAAGAAGCACAGTGATGGCGTGACCAACAGGAAGCAGTCCCCGCTGTTCAGTGAGCAAGCTACCGGCTCCACCAAGCGCACCTGCACTCGTCTGCATCCTGACAGAGAGACAACTGGATTACCCACAATCCTCGAAAGGTCCACTGAATAATCTACTCGACACGCCGATTAACACTTTGGAAAGGAAGAAAGGGTAAAAATGTGTACGTAGCACAGACACGTGTAAGCGCTCCTACACTCTGGGCGTCCTGGGTTCAAATCCTTTTCTTTCTCTCACTTTATTTCCCCTCCGCTGTCCCATCCCTCATTAAAGGCAAAAACCCCGAACAATAAAAAGTGTCTGTAATTCGTTCAATACTTTAATATGGATAAGACTTTTACCTTTTACATGTATTAGCATCAGGTCGCTGTAGGGTACAGGGTTCGGGACAGTCTTGGCAGACGAACTGTTAGTGGAGCTGTGATTCTTTTTGGCTGAAGAAGAAGAGGACAGATTTAAAATAAATGATATGATAAACAAACGGTTTCATAGATCTGAAACCATTTTGGACTGTAGTGTCACACTTATCAGTTCTTAGGGTCATGTGACTCACCTTTGTTGATTTCCATAGCATCCGGGTCATCCTGGGTTTGCATAAAGTCCTGCATGATGTCGTTTCGGGCTGCGAGAGCACGTAACGGATTCCTCGAACCCTGAGTACGACGGGACGGCCGGACTAAGCGACGATGCTCTGTTACGGCAGAGCTCAATCTATGTATGTGCAGACACACACACACACAGTCACTCGCTAAATCATTGGTCATAACATAGTAATACTACAACAGTTATGGAAGCAGACTAGCGTCAGTGCTTTGGAACAATTTGAGGAAAAACTGAACGAAGATCGTGGGTTCGATTTCAAACACCACCAGGTGCCACTGCTGGGCCCCTGAGCAAGGTCCTTAACTATTTCAACTGCTCAGATGGATAAAAACGATAAATATAAGTCACTGTAGATAAGAGTGTCGGCTAAATGCTGTAAACGTTTTTAAAGCCATTTTACTTATGGGGACCCTTATAATGTCCCCATACAACATGCTTATGTCGTAATACCCATGTCATTATACACATTTGTGTCCTCATAAATAAGTGAAAACAAGTTCACACACACACAGGTCTTACATGGGAGTGTTGAACTGGCAGACAGTGCTCAGGTCCTGCTCTGTGTCTCCTGGACCGACCGGACACTCAGGGAATGAGGAAGTGACAGAGGTCATGACCTCTTCAGCTGTCCCCATGGCAACGGGCCGCTGCTGGGGTTCCTGTGGTTCGTCAAAACTCTTTGATTGTGTTTCGCCCTCCTTCTGCACGAGAACCTCGAATTCCACAGACTTCTACAAGAACGGTTGCACTCTTTATGCACTGTGTACTGCCTGCAAGTGTGAGAGTGTGTACAGATATGCGCATGTGTGTGTGTGTGTATGTATGTGTGTGCTACCTTATCTCTACACCGTGCCTGTGGTTGTGCCGGAGTGGGTGAGGAAATCTCCTGAGCTTCATACGACAGACTTCTCTACAGGAATACAGAAAATGTGTGTTAGCGGTTCTTTGTAATGGACTTTCTTAATTGCACACTGTAACTAGAAACATTTGGTATCCTGGAAAAAAAAAAATTGATACCACAGTGCTCCTGAATTCTCAATTCTGATTGGTCAGTAGATGCCGACTACATTTCCGGAACTGCGGCTCTGACTACAAAGTGTACTGTAGATAGGCTGGGTTTTAATGAATGCATTGTGGATTTATATGGCAGACGTTTGACATTAATGCTTGTTTTATTGTGTGTAAACGTGTTCAGTGAGGTGGTAGAGGTGTTCAATGAATTCGTCATAGAAAATGTTCACTGTCAGGAAGAAACGAGAGACTTGGGAGTCTAGTGGCGCAGAGGTTACGTTCTGTATGCAGTGTTCTGGGGGAAGAAATGTGTGCAATGTTTCATTTCCAAACAAAAGCCACTGTAGATGCAGCACACAACTGCACACATGCAGAGTAGTAGATATCTATGTTTGGAAAACATGCCACACACGCACACACACACACACAAATGAAAAAAATTGCTGAAAAGTTAATAAAAAGCACAAACTAAAGCTCGACCCATCAGCAAAAAAACCTCCCCATAAAGATTCGATCCAGATGCATTCTTTCTGCACATCTGCACACACACTCACCTCATTAAAAAACATCTTGTACTGAGGGGGGGCGCTTGGAAGAGAGTAAACAGAGGAATAGACAGGCTCCTAACGACAGGATATGAGAGATGAGGTGATGACAGACGAGAGACATAGGTGTTGTAAAACGCAGAACAGAAAAAGAAGAAAAGGGGGAAAGAATGGAAGGTAGGAAAAAAGAAAAACGTTTACATGATAAAAATTAGAGTCTGCATGCGTAACCGACGTGCTAATTTGCTATACTAGCATAGCTAATGTGTTTTTTCAGATGGTAAAAACTAGCCACGTTTACTCACCAAAATACTGCCACATTAAAAACCAACTCTAGCATGATAGCTAACATTAAACATCTACATCCCGAAATCCGGGAAAGATTTCTTTAATTTGAATACAATGAAAAGTAATAGACTTTCAAGTTGAGCAATATTTTATTCACAATAGAACATAAATAATATATTTATGTACTTATTTTACATTTTTATCCACTAAATGAGCTCATTTTAAGTTCGCATTTAAGTTTGATCCAATACGACAAATAAAAACTAATACATAATGATAAAAATGCAGGATATTATATCAATATGCAACGGGACCTCCCCCTAATTAACACACATTTAGAAAATGTCAAATTCACACACTATCCTTACCCAACTTTCAGCTGAAGGCTTTTGTGCAATGTTGCTCTCTTCCTACAGGGGTCAGCAAAGGACAGGAATGGGAGAAAAGGTTACAGGAAGTATTGAAAAACAGGAACACGCTCAACGAGAGTTTAAATAAAATCTCGACACACAGATGATGAGCAGAAGAAACACACATGCGCATACTGTACAAGTTTGCCAACGGGACACGGATGAAGACGTTTCCATAACATCATGAGGTCACTCAAGACTTCAGTAGTAACAGTTGCCACGGATTCTGTTATCAACTGGATTTAGGCGAATGAAGAGAAGAAATAAGAAACCAAACACACCTCGGTGGCTGTCATGCTGCCCAACGTCCCATTCATCTGCTTGTGTTCTTCTGGATCTTTATGAACTTCGGACAACCTGCGAAAAATTCATATTCTATTCATCGTTACATCCGAACTGCTGTCCTTCTGCTAGAGCTGAAAGGACTGCATGCGTCCATACGTAAAGACAACTCATACCAGTCTCTCCTGCTCAGTGGCGTTAACGGGCAGTCGTTCGTCATAGAGTCCAGTCTACGTGATTTCTGAGCCGACGCGTTGCCGTCTTTCCTCCCTTTTTGCCTCCAGGGGGCAGAAGACCGCGGCGCTGGAGAATAATCCCCAGCTGTAACAAGTGTAAACTGGTCTCTGAACTGTCCATTCTGCAGCACCGTTTGTCCAGCAGGGATGATGTTTGGGTCTTCACAGCTGGCTTTCTTCAGGATGCCTTTGCTCCGGTTTTCACAGCTGGTTTTCTTCAGGATGCCTTTGACCTGCACAGTGGTCTTGGGGTCGTGATCGTCCATCGGATTAGACTGTGAGCCGGGGAGACGCACTTCGCTGGGCTTGAGGTTGATAGATTCCGCCTGTTGCCTCTCGGAGAGGTCAGAGGGAAGATGCAGAGACGGAAGATGGACAGGGCTTTGTTTCACCTGCAGAATGAGAGAGAGACAGAGAGAGAGAGAGAGAGAGACAGATGGTGAGAGAGAAACGGTCAGATGTATTCAAAATCCTGGCTGCTGGGATAAAATCGTTGGTGAACATCCATCTCATGTCATAGTAGCATGATTTTTTTTATAATTTAAGAAGTGTAGATGTCACGGTTTAGAAGCTGAATGTTTCTGTTGATGCATCAGACGTCACCGAGGCAAGGGCAAGTCGAACTAGGAACGAAATTAATTAAAATAAATAGGATTGCTCATGTATACAGTAATCATCCAGGGTACGTAGAAATCCGACAAATCAATCCACACACAAGTACAAGTACAGATATGTCTCAATATATGCGAGTGCTACAAACAAATTAATCTGTTGTAACAACGTTATACTTGTGACTGCCGTAATCGGGATGGGAGTGCGCCAAAGCCACACACTGACCAGGCTGACTTCGTCTGCAGTGATCGGCTGCGTGCGGTAACGCGCTGCTTTCTGCCTGCGTCTCTCCGAGGCATCCATAGAACTGACGTTTCCTCCCGGCCCTTGAGGTCCCCCTGGAGCTTTAGGCATGAGCGGCTGAGAGAGTTTATTAAAAAGTTTCAACTTCTCACTCAGGGAAAGCTTAGAGCTGGCGTCGTCCGGCTCGGCCTCCGTCTGTTGCGTACGATTTGTCTGGGCGTCAGTTGGCACGGCCACACGAGAGCTACTTCACACAGGAAAGACGAGGACGATGTTAAAGTTTATTGTGTACTTATTTTTTCAGGATGATCTACAGATTAAAGCAGACTCCAGGACAGTTTACCCGTCTGCCGCTCCTGTATCTTTATAACCGATAGGCTGAGTGGGGGCTCTGCGAACACGGCAGTCTCTGAAACTGCCGCTGGAACGCGGCCTCAGGAAAGACAAAGCCTCCGGAGCTGCAGTCTTCTCCAGCTCCTGTTAGAAGAACACGAATGGCACGGATAAACGGACGGATTTGGGAAGTGATGAACTACAGAATCATCATGAATAAGTATACAGTCATACAGTGTATGCTAACATTATTAGCGACTGGTATCCTAGTGCATACTGAGAATTTCGAATATTAATTTCATATATAGAATAATTTTGTCGCCCAAGGCTGCTCATTAGGATATTTTTCACACATTCTCATTTTCTTCTTACTGTTTATCTTCTGTACAGCTGCTTTGGGACCATGTATTATTAAAAGCGATTTATCAATAAAATTGAATTGAACTGAAATGAAATAGTAGCTTTCCGGCAAAAACTGAGTTCCAGGGCATTTCATTTAAGAACAATTTCCTCCGGAAATGTACTAAATGGACAAAAGTTTGTGAACCCCAGCACACTATTTTCTCATACCAATTGTCACAAAATTAACAGCAGATATCAGAAGCACACAGAGGTCTAGGATGTGTTTACCAGTATAAACTGAATGATTACTGACATTTTCAGATCCTATTTGTCACATACACGCAGTAAAATGTTTTATTTTCCGCATATCCCAGCATACCTGTCAGAATACGCTGGGGTCAGAGCGCAGGGTCAGCCAGAACAAACGGCGCCCCTGGAGCAAGTGAGGTTAAGGATCTTGCTCAAGGAC
>JAOUQX010000019.1:13826783-13836938 GCA_028566295.1 Liobagrus marginatus | reverse complement strand
TTTAAATACAATTCAATTAAAATTATTAAATCAAAACAATCTAAAATATAAAGAATCAACGTCCCCTCCTCAGCGGGACGCGGTAAAATTATCAAGCGTTGACCGGTCCGCGGCGATAAAAAGGTTGGGGACCACTGCTCTAGGGCATGGTCTGGGAACCTGTATGCATCAGACTCACACACTGTAGCACTTTGTTTTTAAGCATTTTACATATCTCCATGAATGGTGTTTCTGTGTGGAGTTTGCATGTTCTCCCCGTGCTTGAATGAGTTTTCCCCGGGTACTCCGGTTTCCCCCCGTCTCCAAACACATGTGATTGTACATAGGTGAATGTGTTACTCTCAATTGTACATAAGAGTGAATGTGTGTGAATGGTTGTGTGTCTCTAAGTCTTAGTGCTGTGATTAACTGCTGATTGTACAGGATGTACCCCGCCCTAACTCACACCCATAAGTTAGCTGGGATAGACTACAGCGCCCCCTAGACCCTGAACAGGATAAACGCTAGACAATGAATGAATGAAAACAGTGTATGATGCATCACACAATACGCAGACAGAAAACAAATACGGCACTCTAAAAAAATACATTTAAGATGCTTTAATTGCTTTGAGAAAAACAAACCAGAGTAACAGGGTAGAAACGTAGGTACAGAAATCCTAGACAACCCATAAAACCATAAACAAGAATTGCTGTTTTTCATAAGAGCCTGTAACAGTGCAGGGTTGAATCCATGGAAAAACTAGAAAACAAATCTTCATGGAAACACATGAAAAAAAAAAACAACAACACAAACCGAACTGTGCTGTTTAACAATTAGTTTCATCCTAATGCTAAGTTTGCTCTTTGACAGTAAAAATCCCTGAAGTTGTTCCACAGTTCAGTGGAAACACTTTACCTGAGCAAACAAGACCTGATCTTTTGAGAACACTTTACAAACTCACACCTTTAGGTCTCCGGTTTCCTTTTTTATTTTCTTCACGTCTTATTGTGTGCACTAAGCAACCTTCGTGTACGGTTGCGTACAGTGTACATAAGTACAAGGTTCATTATTAGTTAATTAACACCTTGAATAGAGTGCCAATAATTAGTTAACATTTTGTATTGAATTTTAGTAATCAGTGTGGAAATAATGTAGCAACACCAGATCTCAGAATGATATACCGGTATATATAAAACTATATCATTGGTTCACAAAGTTAAATGTTGCTATAAAGTGATTTCGTATAAGGCATTTTTCCCTTAATAAAAAAAAAAGTTAATTATTGCTGCAATATAAGAATAATAAAACACTTTTGGACATGCTGTTATATGAAAATCAACTTCACGGGTTTCATTTGATGTCCCTATAACAGCGCCTCGTCGTTGATCGCTTTGCTATAACAGCACATCCTCAAGTGTGTTATTCCTTACTGAATTTCCTTGCTAGGTGTGTGAGAGGAGCTTAGGCGAAACCTGCTTGCCTTCATCAAGCAAGTTTCTCTTAATGTTTCTTAATGGCATCTTTAATTCCATTGTGCTTTCAGATTAAGGGCCAGCCAAGAAAGGATGGGTTAAAGCTCTATAAGCAGAGGTGCGCTGGGATGGACTGAAGGCCAGACATTGCTGCATGAAAGAGAGAATGATAAAGAAATAAGCAATGAAGAAAACTATGAACAACATTCTTATACATTTATTAAATTAATTATTCATCTTCAGTCGTGGCAGATCTGGGGCCTTGATAGTCAGCGCATCCTAGGTCTAAATTTGCACCCATATATATTTTATACACCCGGTCAGTAAAATGCGAGGTTTAAGTGGATGCAAGTACACAATACAATTTATTGAATACACAAATACATGACCAGATTCCCATGATACAAAGAACAAAAGAATAAGTTGAAGTATAATATTGGGGAAATGAACATGGTTGCTCTCTGGTGGCCGGATGCGGTACTGTACCATATGTAAATATGTCCCATAAAATTCATTTAAACCTTAAATTAAATTAAATTAAATTTCACTGAATGTTTTTTCTTTTATTATAAAACATCTGCACATGTAGGATGAACTGGTGAAACTCCAAATCATTGGATCTTAAAATGAAACCTAGGACTGTGCCACCATGCCACCCGACCTTATACTTAATAGGCCATTATATATTCATTGTTGATCATATACCACAGACTATATGCATATCAGATACGGCGACAAGGAACACTTACACTGAGCAGGTCATTCTCCTCTACGGTCAGGCTCGGGATCAGCTGGGTGCTTGCGTCTCGTCTAGCCCAGTCTGGGTTATAGCGAACAGGGCTTTCTTTAGGCCAGTCCTCTTCGCCAGGTAACCCAATCACCCTTGAAATACACACCAAAAAAAAATGAACGAAGACAAGATTTAAAATTGATATTCGCTACAATTAAATGACTGCATGAAAGACAAATCTGTACTGACTCAAAGATCTTCTGAAGCTGCTGGACCTCTGTGTTTCCCTGGAATAAAGGTCTGTGTGACCATAAAAAAAGGAAGAAAGCATTAATGCAAGAGAAACACTGCAAGAACAAAGGGCGTGTGCACCTACTTTAGTAGGAAAAGCTCAGCAAAGATGCAGCCAGCACTCCAGATATCCACAGAGGACATGTAGCCGGAATGGAGCAACACCTCAGGAGCCCTGTACCACAGAGTCACTACCTACACACAAACGTTACGTTAATCAGGGTTACTACTGTATGCTGGAACGTTGATGAAGGATACCGAATGTACGCACGCAGGGGGTCAGGGCGATACGGTGAGTGTAGATCCTTGCCAAGCCAAAGTCTGCAATCTTCACCTCCCCACGGCTGCTCAGTAACACGTTACAGGGCTTGAGATCACGGTGCAGGACGGTGTTAATGTGAAGGAAGTCCAGGCCCTGCAGCAGCTGCCGCATTATGTCCTAATGGACAGAACAGACAGGAGGAAAAACAAAGGCCTAAAAATAACACCTAAGGGGTTCATATAAGTGCTCTCATACCATTTATACCCGTATGATAAACTGGGAAGAATAAATGCATTAACTAATAAAAAAAAAATAATAATAATACATTTAGCTTTACCATGTTTTTTGGGGTTAAATAAGCCATGATGCACAATCACACATCACATACTGACAAATAAAAGATTAACACATCAGTGAAGGAACTTCTCGAACCTTTATTTTGTCTCGGCTCAGACCGTCCCGGGGCACTGTGCTTAGGAAAGAGGACAGATCCTGATCGATGTACTCGAACACCAGTGTCAGGTCCAAACCCTGTCTCCTCACATCAGCCGACACGTCCAGCAACCTTCAGAAATAAAGTAAATGTCTCATAGGATATGAGATCTTGAGACAGACCTTGAAGATCAGGCAAATAGAAAATGAAGCTCTGGCTGTCTCTTTTTTGTTTAATTTCAAGTCACGTAGAAAGTACAACCAGGGTACGCAAACATTCGCAAAGTATTTAGTACCCTTGTTTTAAGTAAGAAAACTTTCTAAAAAGAGTGTGGTCTGAGATGGGTTTAGACAAGAACAAAATGGCAGCCACCTGAAACATTATACAGTACAAATCTTGCAACAATGCAGTTTAAATAAGCATTTACACAACATTGAAATTTAACTAATGACCACAAGGGGGCGCACAGAGTCAGCGTGAAAGTAAAGTTGCCAGATTAGAGAAAATTTTGTAATAATAATAATGTTTCAAATGGAATCCATTTTTCCCTTGTAACTTGTGGTTAAACTTATAACACACACACACACACACACTTTTTTTTTAACTTACTTCACTACATTTGGGTGGTTAAAATATCCTAATTTTTGCAACAGCGCCACCTCCCGGATCATAAACTGCGGGATGCCTGCGTCCGGATCTGCACTGATGTTCAGCCTCTTCACCGCTATGAGGCGCTGTTTGTCACCGAGCTCCCTCGCTTTGTACACTTTTCCGTAGGCTCCTTGGCCAATTTCTGCTAATATTTCATAATTCACATTTTCACAAGTGGGATTATCCATATTCCTAAAAAAGATACAAAAGGACACCACAAGAATGAATAAAGAAAAAATATATAGTAATAGGTATTAAAAATAAGGGAGACAAACTTCTCATAACAGCCATGCTAACCATGTACTTACATAATAACAAGTGGTCACGTGTCAATACAGTATATACAGTACTGTGAACAATTATTAGACATGTGTAAAAATTGCTGTTTTCAAAAATAGATGTGCTTATAGTATATTTTTAACAACAAACAGAGGAGAAATCCAATCAATATTTGGTGTGACCGTCCTTTACCGGCAAAACTTGGCAAGTGGATCCAGACATCTTGGAAAACTAACCACAAATTTTATGTAGCTGCCTTCAATCCTTAATATAATCGTACACAGACTCGATAATATTTAGATCAGGGTTCTGTGGTGGCCAAGCCATCACTTCCAAAACTTGTTGTTCATCTCCACACTACAGATAATTCTTAATGACCTCGGCTGTATGTTTGTAATCGTTGATTGGTGTATCTATCCATCCATCTATCTATTTATCCATCCATCCATCCATCCAGTTCAGGTGCAGAATCAATCGAGGACCAATCAAACTTTCCCCTATTGGTATTGCATCATAAATATCTGCGGTATTTCTTAGAATTGAGGATACATTAATCCTCTCCAACAGAATGTCCAACTTCATTTGCAGGAATACAGCCTCCGAACCTCGCTTCACGGTGGCCTGCAGACACTCATTACTGTATTACCATTCGTCATCCCTTTAACAAACAACCTCTCTACTAATAACCAAATATTTGATATTTTGATTCATCATGCCAGAGCACCTACTGACATTTTTCTACATAGATCAATCGCTTTCCCTTGTCTCCATATCAAAGGTATGATTTTTTTTTACGCAGCAATTCCATAAAGCAATTTCCACTTCTGGGAAGTTTTTTCCCAGGTGTAATTGGGACATGGGCTTCTACCAGTTGCCATGGCACTGCTGGACATCCGGAACATTACCCATGTCTTCAAAATAGCTTGAACAGAAAATGTAAAAACTATAACAATCAGATTTATCAGAAATATTTGCCCAGGAGAGAGCATGCAGTATAACTGCCTTGTGCTGTGATCAGTCTTGCCATGGTGTATGACCTGATGGCACTGTGTTCCACAACCTCATCTTAGTAGTAAAGTTTGTCTTGTCCAGTTTTAAGGTTCTTACACAGCTGTTACTGTTTCAGCCTGCATATGAAGTGATGATCATCATTAGCATCTGCTTGGTATCATGGTTTCATCATGCACCTGACACTGGTCCTACAAATTCCAGATTATTATTGCTTGTTTGCTTTACATTTTGTAATAAAGGTAACCAATTAAAATCTGTATACTGTATTTGAAAGCACCTTCACAGCATTCCTTTACCAATGCAACGTTTACATAACATTTAACAGTCTAAAATTACTATATAATCTATTAACAGTCTAAAATTACAAAAAATATATATATTTTTTATAGCAACAAATCAAACTGGGAAAAAATGTCAGTCAGGTTAAATAGAACTGATTTATACAATGTGTAGCATTCAAAGATTGAGATTTTAAAAAGTCAGATTTATAACTATTACTATAATTATATATTAAATATTTATAAACACACGAACACATAGCTAAGCTAAGCTACAACACGTACCTTAAACTTACTTCGGATCAATTTGTTGAGAAATTTATGCTAATAAGAAAAAGTTAAGCTAGAAAATTTCCCATCACACCTACCAAGGGTTGCCAGATTCATGAACTCGCAATAGGTTTGGGTTGAAACATTGCATAGCGTTGAGCACTCACGCCTAAAACAAAAAATCTGGCAACCAGACTTTTTCCGTCATAATTCACATCGTCTTTGATAGACACTTATATATGTATATGATACTACTATAGATATTATAATATTGAAATATTTCGGACGTAAAAATTGATTCATGTGCTAACGTGTATTTTGTTGAATTTAACCCCCTTTTCCTGTAACACGGCGCGCGCTGCGGACGTCACAAGTGACGTTGCTAGTGCAGTTATATGGGATTTTTCTAAAAAGTCTAAGATAATAAACGTTTAAAAAAGGGTAAAAAGAATATAAAATGATATAATTACATCCGATCCTGACACCAAATACAAAATGATTAACAATATTTATTGATCCCCAGGTAAGAAGTTTTATTTTACACTTTTTTAAAAGTATTGGAAATGATTACAAAAAATGTTTTCATAGGCAGTGTTTGTAGCTTCCTATCATGCCTGGCAACGATCTGGAACTTCTAAGCTAAAAAACTCTGACCAAAACAATGATTAGTTAAATAATATGTCGGCAATACGCAGGCCATCTTATTCTGATTCATAGAAATGCATTAGGGTATACACACGTCTTTAACCAACAGGGATTAATAAAGCAGACAGGAATTTATTGTCGAACATATGATGTAAACTTCCTTGTTGCCGGTACTGGAATCAGTTGGGGAGGAGTGCATGTTGCCATGGTTACTGCACTTTCTTACTGTTGGCATGCTTCTGCTTCTTTCTAAGGGCTTGGACATCAGCGTAAAGGTTGCGGTTGAGAATAGCAGAACCGCAGACCATAGCTCCTGCGATCGCGCCAGCAAAACCGCACGTGACCAGGTCTTGGCCTGAGAGGAGAAATGTGGTGGACCAATTAAATATCCATGGAACATTAAAGCGAGCTGAGGAGATTTTGCATAGCACACATTGGATGAGAGATATAAAGCGAGAGCGATACACACATACACACACACCTGTAAGGTAGAGGTTTTTGACGGCCGTTTGTGGTCTGATGGCGGCGCAGACTTCTGCAGTGAAGCGGGACGTGCCGTGGTCAGCGCCGTAAATCTCTCCTTTAGGAGATCCTAAATAGTGCTGATTAGTAATGGGAGTGCCAGCCTCCATGTACTCTATCTGCGCCCACCCGCACACACATGCAGAAAAAAAAGAGATACTGATAGAAAAATAGAGGGCTATAGAAAAATTCACCTCACTACTCACAATAAGGTGCTGACTTTAAAAATAAATAAATAAATAAACAAACTGCAATGATATAAAAGTCGGAAAGTCCGTACCTTGTTCTTGATCTTCGGGAAAATCTGAGTTAACACTTCCAAAACAGAGTTGATGAGGGTCTCCTTTAGCTCTTCATAGGCCGCCCCTCTGTTCTTGACTTTATCATCTTTCCATTCCTCGAACCACGAGTAAGGCGCCAAGCTGACCACACTCAGAGTGGACTTACCTGTGTAAGACTATACTGTATCAGTATACACGCTTCAATTGTAATTCACAACAAAACTCCACTGCTATTGGAACACAATTTGACTTAAACAACATTATGAGCATCATCAGACTTTTTAACAGCTATCTAATAGGTTCTTTGTTCCTACCTGGGCTTCTTTGCTCCCAGGTGGGATCTTTAGCGGACGGTGAGGCGGCAAAAATTAGAGGTATGTTTTTTATTGACTCCTCCCTCTCTCCTTTAAAGTAGCCATTTACCCTGTTGGATAAACAAATAAAGCATGCTACGTACTGTAGCTTCAGGCAAAGTTTCAGACTGTAAGCTCTATATAATAAATAACTAACACTTATTGTTTGTGACAAATCTAAACCAGACATCACATCCTCAAACCTGGCTGAACATCTGATGCATATGGTACACAAACTGAGAAATGCTTTTAGAATTCATTAAGTCACTCTGATTGGATTGCAACTCTTCACTTATGGAAGCAGGAAGCAGTTTTGTTTACCAGCGTGACAGGAAGTGCTTATGAGCATCAGCTAAACACAGGATTTTCGAACTAATGTCAAGTTCATGGTCTAAACTCAGTCATTTGTAAGACTTTCCTAAATCTATGGTTGAACATTGAGTTTGCATGTTCACGCCCCTAAACACGACGGAGAACAAGGCAAACTGTGATTGGTTGCTTTACATGTCAGTTAGATTCCCTAAAAGCGTCTATGGAGTCCAGATGTTCAGGTTACATAGGATACATTACGCAGGAGAAAAGCCAGGTGTTACATCTGTAAAAAAAAAAAAAAAAAAAAGGTGTTTAGTCACTCACAGCTCGTCCAGATCATTCCCGCAGAAGATCCAGTAGTTGTCAGCTTTGAGGCCCAGCTCTTCTTTAGTCCCATTCAGACCAAGAAAGATGCTAAGGCCGGCTTCTCCGTGCTTCAGCATACTCAGCTGCTTCTGGATATCTGGAACACACAACATTGTGCATACAAACACAGCCTCAATCCGGCATAACATTATGAGCACTGACAGGTGAAGTGATGACTAGGTGATTGGGTCGGAGCATCTCCAAAAGTGCAGCTCTTGTGGGGTGTCCCGGTCTGCAGTGGTCAGTATCTATCAAAAATGGTCAACAGGGTCATGGCGGGCCAAGGCTCATTGCTGAACATGAGGAGCAAAGGAGGCCCTACTTCTTGCGAATATCTTGGTGCCAGATACCACCACACACCTTCAGCGGTTTCGAAAAGTGCCTGCCTCAACAGGTCAGGGCTGTTTTGGCAGCAAAAATGGCAGACCACCACAGTATAAGGAAGGTGGTCATAATATTATGCCTGACCGTTGTATGCAGTGTTCCAGGTTCGATTTTGTAATCATGTTAGAATCCGTGCTGATGCACATATTCGTTGTTATATTAAACTTTATTCGGAATTAATTTTTACTTTCTTCTGGCCATTCCCACATCCCTGCTGTCTCTATCTCACCTGCCCAAGTCTGCACCCCTTTAGGCAGTAGCTGCTGGTAGGTGTTGAAGATTCCTGCATCCGATATGACCATGGGAGCATGCAGATGAACCTCCTCTTGTCCCTTCATCACACTCACCCCTGCAATCAGTATCATTGTGCGTGACTGTCTACGATTTAAAGAAATCACAAAGCTATAGATTGTTTTGATGTTACCTATAGCCTCGTTGGCAGCATTGAGCAGGATGCGGTTGACTGGTGCCCTGACGAGCACGGCTCCTCCTGCCTTCTCGACGATGGGGATCATGTTATAGGCAATCTGGCTGGCACCTCCTTTGGGGTACCAGGCACCGGGCAAGTAGTGAGACACCAGTAAACTGTGCATGGAGAAACTGGCTCCTCTTGGGGCGTTTCCTTCAAACACAACACAACAGACTATAAGGTACAGACGGTCGTCCGTAGTACGTTAGCTGTATGTTAGCCGTTAAGAGATTTTACCAGCGGATACCTGGACCGCGGTGTGATCTCACCGTAGGTGCCAAAGATGTAGCAGAGTACCGCCCTGAGCTCTTTATTCTCGGTCAGGCTGTTCACCACCTCACCCAGGCTACGTGAGCCATAAGACAAGAAGTAGGATAGGCGATTAGCGAGCCCCGTATACGAAAGGAAGTTAGCCACTGGAAACGGGAGCAGCTTTAGCACCATCACCATCCAAACGCTGCGGCTACATCTCTGGACAGGACATAACAAATACAATACAATAAAAGCTTTTAACCAGCAGTGAAAACTACAGTGAGAGCTGCTGTAAATTAATCATTCATCAATAACGCCTGACAAATCAAGTTAGACTGATACACCATGGAGTTAGAAATGAAAATCCAAAGTATCTCGTGATTACTAAACCCCTTGAAAACCATGTGCTGATAAGGAATCATAAAAACGCTGTACTTATTCAACTTTGAATTGTACCACAGTCACACCATGTCAGTGTGGTAACGTGGTAATGTAGGGGAAAGGTCAGTGGGGCAGCATGACTTCAGCTAGTGAGTAAAAGCGAGAGGATAAAATATTTCTCAGTGATTCATACAAAGCTTTTTAGTAGAACAATACGACACATCCTTACTACAGGGCACTGATATTTTCCTAACCCTTTAATTCTAATTTGAACGGCTGAGAAATATCAGGCATGAAAGCAAACGCAGTTAAACATGGTTTTAGGTAAAATGTCACAAATACTTAGTCAGATGTCCTAACATATGGTACTAGTTCTGTCATTTATGCCAGCATGCCTCGGTTTTTATTAAGGGTGTACAAACTTCTGCACTCCCGTCAGACCTAATGCGACGAGTTAAAGTTCAAAGTTCAAAGTTTATTGGTCACATGTACATTATACGTGGTACAACATACAGTGAAATGCTTTGACGA
>JAOUQX010000019.1:13705635-13720076 GCA_028566295.1 Liobagrus marginatus | reverse complement strand
TGTGTGTGTGTGTGTGTGTGTGTGTGTGTGTGTGTGTGTGTGTGTGTGTGTGTGTGTGTGTGCGCGCGCATAAAATGAATTTATTCAGCCTGTGTCTGTGTAGGGAGCGCACACAGAAGAACGGCTGCGTATTGAAATTGTGAACTTGAGGGAACAGCTAGAGATGCGGACGGAAGAAAGCGGTTAGTAATGTTTAATAGTTTTTGATACATTCTGCTCGTTGACACCATTTAGTTTTACTGCTGCTTATAATAACTTGTTGCTTTTTTTTTATTGTTTCAGAGATCTTGGAGGGTGAGTCGCATCAATCGTTAACATATTGCAATATATATGTTTGGGATAAACACAAAAACATCAGTAGGTGGTGTGTGAACGTATCTGTGATTTATAAGTGTGTGTTTGTATTTCTCAGTCCAGTTTTCAAGTCTTAAGACGGAGACCGACCGCATCCAAAGCGATAAAGAAAAGGTGTGTGTGTGCGCGCGCGCGCGCCCGCGTGTGTGAAACTATTGTAGGGTCGCGTAAGGTGCACAAACATAAGACATGCAAATTTTACTGCTTTACCTGATTGTGTTATGCCAAAAGTGACCTGTTGAACTTGGGATGAGTAAGTGAACCTGTATACAATCTGTACAGATTGATCGGCTCTTCGTGTGACAGTGCGTGTGTGTGTGTGTGTGCATACATGTGGGTCTTTGTGATTTTGTAGTTGGAGACCGAGCTGCAGGAATGCCACACTGAGCTGCATGGCCTCCGGATGGCACTCTCGCATCTCCAGAGAGACATCAAAAGCCAAAACCAAGACAAGGTATTAGGAGCGGCATGTGTGTTTGTGCATGTATTTGCATGTGGAACATCTAATTTTATTTCCACCTGCTCTCATCAAACATACACTTCAATTCAGAAGTTATAAACCGAAGCTTTATAGTTCAAAAGCATCCTATTATCTCTTTATATATAAAATTGCATCAAAATATTTAATGCTGAATTATTTCCTCTCAAGTATTTTTATACATTTTTTGGGTTCGCTTTATTTTATTTAAGATTGTTATTAATGGCATATGTGATTTAAGCTATGGAACAATGTGTTGCAGTAAATACTATTTCTTACTGCTGCTGTTACACATAAGAAAGCAATACAAAACAACAAAACAATGAGTTGGTTTATGCAAATAATGTTTTTTCTTTCAGACGGTGCTCCAGGAGCAGTGTTTAGAGATGCGCAGTCAGGTGATCAGTCTGCGCAGTCAGTTGGACACCAGCCAAGCTGTACAGAAAGATTTCGTACAGCTCTCGCAGTCACTACAGGTACACAGAGCTGGAAAAACCTTTTAAAAAAAACCTTGTATTTAAATCTGACCCATGAACAGCTTGATGAATCCTGTACCTTTACGTTTTGTTTTGCTAACACTAGGAGTTTATAAACCTTTTGAAGTTTGCTAGCTTTCTGCTCAACTTCTATGATCAAACCATAAACCACTGCCTGAATGTGTGATGCATACGGTACGCAAAATACGAAAGCCTTTTAGGATTTTGAAGGTCACTGTAAATAGTTGTATTCTACAAAACGCTGAGCAAAACGAATTGTAGTTGATTGTTTCCCATGTTAGTCAGTCGCATTCTTGGACAGTAAAAGCTTCTATGGAATCCAGACCTTTTGCTATCAGCCTAAAGGTCTGGTTATAAAATTACCAACCTATCTAACAAGCTAATATGAGGTCTTGTCCAAAATAGCACCTTGTTGTGTAATTGAGCTAGCAGGAAGCACCCCATGGACTCGACTAGCTAGGAGCTCGTCGTTTAAGCTGTTTGAACAATGAATATTCTGCCTACAACAATTAGTGGTTTTCCACAAAAGCATGCAAGCTGCTGTCATCTTTCCAGGTGAAGGTGGAGCAGATTCGTCAGGCTGAATCTCTGGACCAAGTCAAGCAAATCCTCGGAGAACCACTTGAAGACGAAAGTACCCGGCTCAGCAGTGGCACATGAGCCAGTAGGGCATCATTCTTACTCTGGACTAAAGTGAAAAGGAGGACCCTTTTATGTTATGTCTACAGAATTGAACCAGGATGAAGCTTGGAGTCTAGCAACCTACCATTTCTTAACAACTGTGTTAAATTTAGGAGTCCATCCTTTTTTATTGTTTTGGTGTACGTCACGTGGTGAACGTACTCACTGAAACATTTTACAAAATACATAGGTTAAAGAGTTTAAGAAGTCTTTAACCATGTGTTTTAGCACTAACCAGACATCAAATTAATGATTATAACTGTAGGGTGAGTATCACATGGCAACGGCTAAAAGTATCCATGGTAACGGCTGCTACCTTACATACAAGTTCAAGTTCGAAGTTTAATTGTTGCATGTACATACGTAGTACAACATACAGTGGAATGCCTTTTATTATTTTTTTTATTTTATTTTTTTTCTCTTCATACACATACACTTACATATATTATATACATTCCTCATTTTCAGGTCTGTCGCCAGCCTAATGATCAGATGGTTTATTATAAATCTTAAGGTGGAACACTTGCTTCAACGCTTAAGCAATATTCTAGTATTTAATTATGCAATGATATTTTCAAGTATGACTATGACGATGATAAATGAATAGAGTTGTTACAGCATTGGGCGGTAGGGAAAAGCGTAAATCTGATACAACCAAATGTTGTACATGAGAGCAACATTAATGCTTAACGTTAACATGGGCTAAAAGTCATGTTAGAGTGTGATGATCTCCTCAGGCATGATTTATTGCAGGAAACAACGATATCTTTTTATATGAACTTTCCTAGGCTCTGTCTCGGTATTGTCTTATGACTCCATGTAAAATAACACATTAACACTAGGCTTAATCTGGGTCCAGTCTTATAAATGTATGAGTTCAGTATCATGATAATATTTATCATGTTGTGTGTGTCATGACCGATTTTTACATCATAAAACTAAATTAACATTTGGCTTCACATCGAGCAGTTTGTGTTGGTCATTGTTCTATTTGGAAATGTTGAATTAAATACCTTATTATGCCCTTATGCAGGATTTGCCTATTTAGTATTTGCCTCACCCTTAATTTCAGCAGGTGTTTGTATACATTACATTACAGGTATATGTATATAAATATATATATATATTTGTATACAGTATATAAACGAGAGCTGAAAATCTACTATAGCATGAAATATAGTTAAAAATGTTTATGCACCCATAGACTAGACAATTAGTCTTATAAAATCTTCAAAAAGAATGGTACGCTGAGAGCTATGTTTTCATCCTTTCATTTTAAATATGATGGTGTTTGATTTTTATTTGTAATTTTTTTAATTAGTTTACCCAGATTTGTTTTTGCATCGATAGAAGTACAATTCCATGCAATTATTCCTGACTTTTCCTCAAATGTTGGGTTACGAGTATTAACAGTAATTAGGGTCATAAAATCATGTCCCAGTGCATCCCTCGTTGTCCTTGAATAAGGTCGTTAATCCTCAATTGGCACAGTTGTTTAAATAAATGTAAGTGACTCTAGATAAGTGGCTCTACCAATTTGGTTTAAATGTAGAATTAATAATGTTGCGCTTGATCGGTGTGTAAAATAATATATAAATGTATACATTGTGAAAGGGTTACCGAATTCCCTGCGTTGTATTTACATATACAATATTATGCATATACCTGTACATTCGGACACAAATGACTACTGAGCTCATTAAATATAGCATGTTTTCTTAATCTCATGTATTAGCGTTTAACTAGTTTAAGAGGCACAGAACAGGCAAAGAATTTTAAAATATATATCTTTATTAAGAAATATATTTCTCTTTTTTAGGAATAAAATCCTTAAAATATTATTTAGCTGGTTATAATGTTAATATATTTAAATACATGAACTTAGATCACATTCATATTCACAGAACGTTGAGCTTTATACATTTCCTTTCATTTCTTCCTTTTTTGTATATTTTTTTTTAGGTTTGTTGACTTGTTTTCTGTTAGTTTCTTGAGTGTTTTTTATAAGTCATTTCATAATGGGAGATTGTGCTTGTTCTTTAAAGCCAGTTCTTTCTTATTGTATTTTCTCTTAATCCCATTTCTTAGCCACCAGGTTCTCTTCTTTCTCTGGAGACATAAAAGACATGTATGTAAGACACCAAATATGTAGGAGATTTATCTCGGGGCCAGCGGTCATTATTATTTATTTAATCAGCCATGCTCATGTAGTTGCCTTTTGAATTTTTATAATCCAAAGTGCAAAGGGATATAATCCATAACTTTAAAGTAAACTAATATTATAAGCCTTTAGCTATCCATATGTTCATTCAAACCAACTCATATCCTTATATATATGAATTTTCAAACTTCAGATTAACCAGATTTCGTTATGTCTGCAACATTAGTCACGGTTACGCTGAATATTTAATATGCAACCATATAAAAATATGCAAAATGAACTAGTGCATTGATAAAAACACTCAGGCACTCCTGTGATGGGGACAGGATTAGGCGTGAATAAAAGTGGAAAGGTGATTAGAGGAGAAGGTAAGAAAGGAGAGGTAGTTGAGGGGGTTCAGAAAAGGGAGAAGAAAAGGTGTTTGTTCAGGATGACAAAGTTAGGAAAAAATCATCTTAGTAAATTAGCATCGATTTAATATTTAGTTTGCATAGGGAAAGTTGTTAAATAACAATTTTCATATTAAATCAAGAACCTAACCTCGACACCTTGTTATTATATGACTGTCATTGTTTTATATTGACTTAACAGCGAGTGCACGCGTTCACTTACGTTCCAAGTAGGTGCGAGCGATGTACTTGAGCACCTCATCAATGAGGATGACGGGGAGAGAGAGCTTTAGCACCACGAGCCACTGTTCCAGATTCAGATGGGTCAACTTGAAAATCATCTGTTGGACAAGGAGATAAAAGTTTACAAATTTTGAAGTCAGTGTGTTAAATTGTGACTTTAGTGGATTCAATTTGCAGTGGGACTCACAGGTAGAGGATCGACGTAGATGATCATAAAGTGCAAAGACATGGACAGGGACATGGCAGCTACCAACCAGAGGTTGCTCCATGGAGGCATACGCACCAGGGACTGGTTCTCAGACAAGCTACACACACGTAAACAAAGGCTTTACAGGATAACATCAAGATTACAAGGTATTAAAGAACAGATTACCAACTCTATTCATGGAGTACTTTCTGCTGATACATTTGAGTGTTTTCCCTGATTAAAACTTCCACTCAGGTTAAATAGATGATTAGTTAAATCAGGTATATTGTAAGCATGCAAAAACATAAATACATCAATACCAAGGTTAAACCGACATATAACAATATAAATTTTTGTATAATGTGTTTGGATTACAAATAGCTTTCTCTTTGTATTGTGTTGAAACTTTAACCACAATACTTTTAGTAAGATTTTATACACTCCGCTCTTATCAAAAATGTGTTATTGTCGCAGTTCGAACACTTGTATACCTTGACACTTTTTTGTGAAATTTCTCTGTGCGCTTAAGTGAAAGATATTATAAATTGTTCTTCGCTCGTTCCAAGCTTCTTAGATACTAATTAAAAAAAATATTTATCATGGGGATGCAAACTTTTGCACACAGGGACATGTGTACAATTTACAGGACACACCAATATGTAGTGTATAATGCTTCTTATTTTTTCCTGCTTTGATGCTTTGGTGAAGATGATTTCGTCATTTAAATAGATAAATAAATAATGCACTTGTTGAGAAGTTTTTTTAAGGTGGCAGAAAATAAAGTGTCGAGAGAAAGTGTCCTTTCACTCAGACCTGTTGAGAGCGTTGCACATTTCAATGGTGACCAGAACAGACAGGGCCATGGTCATCGGAGGAGCAGACTCAAACACTTCACATCGAATGTCAGCGAAGTCCTCGTTCTCTTCAGTGCACTGCATGAAGTGGGACTATGGAACACAGATCCATCCAATGAGTACCATTGAAGTAGGCTATCCAGTTAAAAAGCCATTAATTTCTGCCAATAATATAAGATGTAACCTTGCGCCGGTAATTAATAAGACGTTTAATGAGTTCAGGACATGCTTGAATCAGATTAAGCAACTCGATGAAACACTGAGGCTGTGTATGGTGGATATTTTCAGACGTACCAGCTGGTAGAAGGTCACCATTGGGCCTTCATCACAGTAAATGAACCACCATGCAGCAGCAGCCACAGTAGCAGCTCCAACATAACCTGGAGATGATCAAATAGAGACATTCACACACACTCAAAGATAAGTTATAAAATGTATATTATACCTTTGTAGATAGTAGGTGTTATTTAAGTATATAATTTCAAATTCAGATCTTAGTTCTCACACACATGCAGTCAAATGTCTTTATTACACTAAATATTATCCCAGCTTATGAATATGAAGGTTGGGGTCAGAGCCAGAACTTACGGCGCCCCTGGTGCAACTGAGGTTAAGAGCCTTGCTCATGGACCCAATGATGGTAGTTTGCCTGGTGTGAGGCTTGAACCCTGACCCTCTGATCACTGACCTAGAGCCTTACCATTGAACCATCACCCCCTTTTCTTGTACATGGTAGGTATCTCAGTGGGTAAGGTTCTATACTACCATCAAGGAGGTTGTCAAAATGTAACCTTTGCTTGCTGGGATTAAGAAAAAGGTCTCCAACATGCTTTGAATTCATTTGATCAGAACTAGAAACCATTTCCTATCTTTAGTTTGATAGTGGCTGGATTAGGGTACCTCCAATAGCCAGATATCTGAAAAAGAGCCAGCCAGAAATGAGTGGTTCTTTTGGAGATCGAGGAGCCTTTCCCATGATATCCAGGTCAGGAGGGTTAAATCCCAGAGCGGTAGCAGGAAGACCATCAGTGACCAGATTCACCCACAACAACTGCACTGGGATCAGGGCCTCAGGCAGTCCAAGAGCAGCAGTCAGGAAGATACTGAGAAGAAACATGAATTGTGAGATTTATTATCGAATAGTCCCAGTAGGGTAAATATTTCTTTAAATCTTCTAATCTTGTATTATTTGTATTTATTTATAGAGCGATGTCATCTCTTGAAGATTGTTTGAGGTCATCTTGAGGAATGTGGGATAACACCAAAATAGTTTGGTGTGTTCTTCTCACCAGACGACCTCTCCAACATTGGAAGAGATGAGGTAACGGATGAACTGCTTCATGTTGTTGTAGATGGCTCTGCCTTCCTCGACAGCAGATACGATAGAAGAGAAGTTGTCGTCGGCCAGGACCATCTCCGAGGCTGACTTGGCAACGGCTGTGCCAGAGCCCATGGCAATACCAATCTCTGCCTTCTTTAGGGCAGGGGCATCGTTCACACCATCGCCAGTCTGTTAAATGATATTGACATTTTCTTCAAAACAGGTTCTGCAGGTTCTTAACCAGATGTCCATAAACAGTATAAATCTATATATTACACAATGATATATTGTTGGTACATTATAATTAAAATGGGTTACATTTTATTTAAGCTGCAAGAAGATATCTATTAATTAATATTAATTTATTGCCGCACTGTAGAGTCTTGTAGCCCTCTTACCATGGCTGTGATCTCATCATAACTCTGCAGGAATTCCACAATCTTGCTCTTGTGAGATGGTTCGACACGGGCATAGCAGCAGGCCTTTCGTACCGCGTCTCTCTGTTGTGCCAGGGGCAGATCATCGAACTCCCGACCCGTAAAAGCGCGCCCAGTGACGTCTTCATCCTCTCCGAAGATGCCGATGCGCCGGCAGATAGCTACAGCAGTGCCCTTGTTATCACCTGTGAAAGAGGAAAAGATGAACTTATGCGGGGCTGATATTGAGGTAGGAAATAAGGATAGCAGAAATAAAGAAAGCAATCTTTTGCGAGCAATCTGCTTTTGAAGTCTTCCTCTTTCTTCTTTTTGTAGAAAATGTAGAATATGATGCCACTCACCGGTGATCATAATGACCCGGATGCCAGCAGCCTTGCACAGCTTGATGGAGCCCATGACCTCCTTACGAGGGGGATCCAGCATGCCAACACAGCCCACAAAAGTAAGATCAGTCTGAGGAGCACAGAAAAGCATGGTGAGGCTGGTAAAGTTTCAGGGTTAACGGTCTCTTAAGAATACACTTTAATTTGCGATTTCTATAGTTTCAATTTTTTTCCATTATGCTAAAATAATACCAAGTAAATAAAGCCTATTAGTGTGTTTTATCGATGGCAGCTTCATCAGGTTCTCCCTTATTTTTTATAATCTTCGCATCCATTCATTTATCTATTTACCTCATAGTCTGCAAATTTGGTGGAATCCTCTAAGTTCATCTCTTCCTTCCTCAGAGGGGAATCCTGAGTGGCTAGAGCCAGGCAGCGCAGAGTATCTCGACCAGTTCCCCATTCCTTAATTACAGCCAAGATCTTTTCTTTTACACGGCCAGTCAGTGGTATGCATGTGGTTCCCACACGCACATATGCACATCTGTCAATCACACCTTCAGGAGCACCCTGCAAGAAAATGTGGTAATATAAGATTCGTTATGTTCAAGGGTCCACTCCGTATTTTGACCATGACTGGTTTTTTTTTTAGTAGTGCACTAACCTTGACAAACATCTTATTGCCCAGGGATGCCTTGGAGGGCTTGGCAGTGGAGCAGTAGACGGACATTGACTTTCTGTCACGGGAGAACTCCAAAGTAAACTCTTTCTTCATTAGCTGCTTAATTACCTAATGAAAAAATTCAGAGGTACTCGAGTACACATTAGCTAAGGGAGCATAATAAGGGTTGCATCCAATCAACTTCTTAAAAGAACATTTGTAATGTGTCCTAAGAAATTGAGCTAATTAAATTATTTCGCATTATTTTAAGCCATGAACAGGTAGGGTAATGAAATAAAGGGGTTACTTAATCATACTTACACTGCAACAGGCATTGGCCCTCTCCACCTTGGACAGACTACGGACGTCAGTGTTAAACACGTTCATCTTCTCCACCAGGCAGCAGAGGGCAGTCTCTGTGGCTTCACCGACCTTCTCATAAATTCCCTTAGACTATCAGACAGAAAAATACACTTTTATACCAGAAACAGCTGGAGCTGTATGGCGAACAAACACAAAAACAAGACCTAGACACTTTACTGCACTAAATCATTGCTGCTAGTTTAATCTAAATGCTGCTATCTTTATTTAGTACATTTCCCATTTATTGCACAAACGTCGGCTCTATGTTGTATGTATCTGTCCCGTAGCGTGTTGTATGTACTGTCTGTTTTGTACTGTCTGCACTTGTTGTACTTTGTGTTGGACGTAGCTCTTTGTTGTTCTGTTGTGTGTTATGTGACTGTGTGTTGTTCTGTTTTGTGTGACTGTTACATGTAGCATCATGGTCCTGGAGAAACGTTGTTTTGTTCCATTGGGACTTGGTACAACAGCTGTGTATGATGTAACGACAATAAATCTTGAATACAAATACTTCACATGAACATTAATGACAAAAGGAAGTGGGAAAGTGAGTGTCCGAGAAAGTGCTAACCTCGTTATAATCCAGAGAGGAGTCGTTACACAGGGCACAGATGGTAGCCAACTCGACCAGCCCATCGTACTGGCCACATTTCACTGGAAGACCACCTTTAGTTCTGCAAGAAACGTAAGAGTTTCAAATCCACTATGTTTATTTGTTTAGTTTTGTTTATAGCTACCCAGTCATTGGTGGTCTACTTACACTTCTCCTTCAGGAGTGTATTTTGAGCCAGAGATATCATATTGGTCAAAAGTCACATTGTCCCCTTCCACCTTCTCAATGATGAACATCTAGGCAAACATTTGAACACTTTTGTTAACGTAAAACTATCATGTTTTTTTAAAGAACTTATTTCATCAGTGTATCTGCAAACAAAAAGGACTGATCCTCACTGGTCTATTTTTTTCAGCTCTGGACCTTTTTAATTACAGAAAAGTCTGTCTGTTTTGGATCCTCATGTATCTGACCGGGGGAGAGCGGTTAACACTCCTGGACATTTATGAAACCATAAATGATCATAAAGAACTCTTGAGTACCGAGACAATCGGAGCCTACTCTATACTTTTAAGGCAGAAAGTTCATTTAGAAACAAAGCATCTAGCTTTAGACATTAATTCGAGTCGAATTAATCCTTGACAAAACACTTAACCTAATCAAACCTTACCAACCCTAACATTCTTTGTGTGTATTTGTGCATCTATAACTGCAATTGAATATGTACTCGTATCTGTTACCCACCTTAGTTACACACATCTGATTGGTGGTTAGAGTGCCGGTCTTATCGGAGCAGATAACTGACGTGCAACCCAGAGTCTCAACAGAGGGCAGAGAGCGCACGATGGCATTTTTCTTGGCCATACGCCGTGTTCCCAGAGCTAAGCAGGTAGTAATCACAGCAGGGAGACCTACCAAAACCCAGTCAGATCAGGTGTGTATTAATAAACTATTGCAAAAAAAAAAAGCGACAAAGAATCCACTGTACACTGCATTGTTCCCGAACACAAAGCCGAGCTATTGTAAAAAGTTGATTCTTTACCTACAATAACACATCCCAACGTGTTTTATTATTTTTAAATTTTAGCAAGTTTAATTTCGTGGAACATGATTTAAATCAGGGGTCACCAACATGGTGCCCACGGGCACCAGGTCGACCGCAAGGACCACATGAGTCGCCCATGGGTCCGTTTTAAAAATATCCCACCATAACACCACTTACCAGTGAGCTGCATCTATATTTTTCGTTGCTGTTCTTTTTTAAATCAGGCTTACATTTATGTAAATTTAAAAATATAATGACAAAGATTTATATAAATAAAGTGTTGCATATTGCTATTTATCTGTTTACTACCTTGTTTAATCATTGCTGATAATTATTGTGAGAAATCATTAACATGATCAGCGTCTTCATATATATGAATAACATTCATTATAAATAATAACATCATTAAAGGTAAATTGAGCAAATTTGTTATTTCAGAAGTGAATATTAAACTGGTAGCGCTTCGCATTCATCGCTACCCAAGAAGTAGCTCTCAGTTTCTAAAAGATTGGAGACCCCTGATTTAAACTATTTAGTTCACGTTATCTATTATAGTAGCTAATCGATGTCATAAATACTATTACAATCTATTACTATTAAACATCTCCCAATTCGTTTATTATTAACTTTGTTACGTGGAGCACCTGCTACACAGGTTCCTGTGAATTAGCTGTTACCATAGAAACAATAATGCATTAATATAAAGCTGTGATTTGGCTGGCAGCCACCAGTATTTGTCCAATCAGCATGAAGGAGCTATTATAGTCGCTCACCCTCAGGGATGGCAGCCACAGCCAGGGCCACAGCGATTTTAAAATAGTAAATGGCGCCACGGAACCAGGAGCCGCCGTGCACGGGGTCGTTGAAGTGGCCGATGTTGATGAGCCACACGGCCACGCAGATTAGCGAGATGACCTTGGAGAGCTGCTCTCCGAATTCGTCCAGCTTCTGCTGCAGCGGTGTTTTCTCCTGTTCGGTGGCTGCCATCTGGTCACGGATCTTTCCAATTTCAGTGGAGACGCCGGTGGCCACAGCTACACCGATTGCTTTACCCGCAGAAATGTTGGTGCCCTGTACAGGACAGAATGGACAGAAAGGGGTGTATTAATGTAGAAGCGCTAAAGGATTAAGATGGTAAAAGGAGGATGGGAGAGCCTCACGGAAAAGAGCATGTTCTTCTTGTCCTGATTGACGGCTCTGGGGTCAGGCACAGAGTCTGTGTGCTTAATCACACTCACAGACTCGCCTAGAAGAGACGGTTTGCAGTGTTTATAGGTGGTTTATGATAGAAATTGAATTTGTTGAATGTATAAATGACTGAAATGCCCGTACCAGTGAGGATGGACTGGTCGACACGCAGAGTTGTGGATTTTATTGAAGTGATTCTGATATCAGCTGGGACTTTATCACCGACTGCAGGAAAGGGAACACATGTAAACATCATCACTACTACTGTACTAGTTCTGCTAAATATTAAAAACAAAAATAACAACAATGATAATAGTGCATACGATACGATTTTTACCTAGATATAATAAAATGATATGTAAGAAATCATCTTTAAAAAAAATTATATTTTTTAAACACAGAATATCTTCATTTAAATAAATGTAAAAATTTATTTAAAAAAAAATTAACACATGGCCAGATTTCTTTGTTTTGTTGTTTTTTTCCCGTCTTCATCAGATCAATAATGGAGGAATGTGTCTTAAATCTTCCAGCTAAAACTGACCGGAGGTTAATTAAACGGGTCATGAATTGAGAAATTGACTTTTACTTGAGTTTTTGATATATAAGACGTCGTCGTACTAAAAGAATATCCTGTAAATTACGTCCTTGTTACTGAATTAAAAGCTTTTATTGACACCAGCAAACACCGAATCCTGGAATGTGCCTATAGACATGTTAAACACCGCTTCCACAGAAGAATATCAACACCTACAGTAATTTTGTTCAATGCTCAATGATTTGCGCATAACATAGTGGGGAAATAACATAAGTGGCGATAAACCAATCATTGCAGAGCGCGTTTACGTTACAGAGAGCGTTTCTCGAGCCACGGTAGAAAAATAACCTATTACTTATTGATTTTGATGTTTTTCAATTTAAACAGCACACAAATATCATAAGTGGACCTCAGACGATAAAGAAAATCCAGTTACGGGCCGTTAAAATCCCATAATAATCCCAAATGTTTACAATTGACATAGTTACACAAAGATGAATATGTACGATATTTACATTTATTGGAAACGTGTTGTATTGGTCGGTGTTAACAGAGACAAAAGAGCACAATGAGTTTGTAAAAAGCCATAAAACAGCTGTCCAGAAAGAGAAAGGAGTGAACAGGTGGGGAAAAAAATTAAAAAGGAAGAGAGAGAGAGATATTAAAAGGGAGGGGGGGTGATGGGGCAAGTGGAAGACAGGTGCTGGGCCATATTTATACGCCAGCATTTCTTTGACTGTGCGCTTGATCAAACCTTCTCTAAATCCCTTTATTCCTTGACTCTACTTCTATCTGTTTTGCTTTTTCTTTTGTCCCTCTGTTAAACACACGCACGCGTGCACACACACACACACACACACACACACACACACATGCACACACACACTACGATTGCCATAAAAGGAGAGTTTAACGTTCTCAAGGACGAATATCATAGGTGTCCATATTAGTCACCTGTGTTGGTGTTTTCCATTTTAAGTTTGTATTTTACAAGTGTGTGCGTGTGTGTGTACCTGACACTTCCACAATGTCCCCAGGGACAATCTCCCTGGCCTTGATCCTCTGCACACTCTTTCTGTCAGCTCGGTACACCTTGCCCATCTCTGGTTCATACTCCTTCAGAGCCTCGATGGCGCTCTCAGCATTGCGTTCCTGTGGAACAAAGTGTTTATTTCAATTCAGCTCCTCTTCATACATTGGTATGCAAAGTTTCTATCGTTGTACATGTAAGCAATTCTCATGAAACATCACTGGCTTAAGGTCCGTCATATTCTTAGATTTATATCTTCTAGACTTCCTACTTCAATTTAAAACGCATATTTTAAATACCTATATCTGAGTTAACTTTGTTATTTCCACAGTTTTTTTATTGACCTGTCTCAAATATTAGCCTTCTAGCAGAGGCCAACAGCCCAAATTACCAATGAAATGTTACACAATGTATTTGAATGCTTTTTCTTGCACGGAATATCAACACAGAAACATCCCGGGTAGGAATCGAACCCATGACCTTGCCGTGAGGCAGGAGCACTAAATCCTTCATTCTCCAAATATTACAACTTTTCTTTTAACTTGCCAATAAAAAGAAGTCATATAAAACAGATTAAGTATAAATAGATTTGTTTTGTTTTTTTAATTTGCCAGTAATTCTGATATTAAATAAGACTTTTTTCAAAACTCTTTTTAGAAAAAAAAAACTATTTAACCCTTACATTTTCTAGACTTTCATAAAAATGTGTGTGTGTGTGCGTGAACTTATTTTCATGGATTTATGAGGACACAAATGTGTATAATGACATGGGTATTACGACACATAAACATGTTTTATGGGGACATTTCATGAGTCCCCATAAGTAAAATAGCTTTAAAAGCACACTAAACAATGTTTTATTAAAAATGTATAAATGCTGTGTGTGATGTGTAGGTTTAGGAGTAGGTGTAGGGTAAGGGTGTGTGTGTGATGTGTAGGTTTAGGAGTAGGTGTAGGGTAAGGGTGTGTGTGTGTGTGTGATGTGTAGGTTTAGGAGTAGGTGTAGGGTAAGGGTGTGTGTGTGTGTGATGTGTAGGTTTAGGAGTAGGGTTAGGGTAAGGGTGTGTGTGTGATGTGTAGGTTTAGGAGTAGGTGTAGGGTAAGGGTGTGTGTGTGTGTGATGTGTAGGTTTAGGAGT
>JAOUQX010000019.1:13440050-13459585 GCA_028566295.1 Liobagrus marginatus | reverse complement strand
TCATATGTTCAGTATGTAATATAACATGTCTACACTGTAATGTCATATGTTCAGTATGTAATATAACATGTCTACACGTCTCCTCTTTACCTCTCCGAATGTCTCTCATCTTTCCTTTCCTAACCTTTTAGTCGTCCAGCCACTTTATCCCCGAGTCGATCTGACGCGTTGCGTAAGCCAGACATTTCTTCTCAGCTCTCGGCTCGTTAACGAGGGAAAGAATGAGGTGAAAAAAAAACTAACACCAGACAGACTGAGGTCATGTGGCTTTGGGATGACCACTGGGTGCTGAAATGTACTGGAGGTTTTGCCTGCTTAGAGACGACCCGAGTTCATGTTTGGGACACTTTGACCAAATGAGTATCGTGTGAGATATAGATAACGAGTATTAATGTTGGTGTTAACGTTACTGCACACTATTGGTGGCTTTAATTGGGAATCTGTTTATTATATTCTGAACGTTATGCAATAACGTTCTATAATAATTATGTAATAACTATGCTATAATTATTTAGTAGGTTGCCACATGTTGCACAATCGTCGGCGCTATGTTCCATGTTGTATGTATCTGTCCCGTAGCGTATTGTATATACTGTATGTTCTGCACTGTCTGTAATTGTTACACCGTGTTGTACGTAGCTCTTTGTTGTCCCGTTGTGTGTTATGTGACTGTGTGTTGTCCTGTTGTGTGTGACTCCGTGTTGTATTTAGCATCATGGTCCTGGAGAAATGTTGTTTCGTTCCATTGTTTATCGCAACAGCGGTATATAACAGCGGGATGTAATGACAATAAATCTTCTTGAACTTTGAACCTTGAACCTTAATGTTGCGATGTCGTTAAGTAAATACCTGGAGTTTTGGAAGGTCACTGGATCCCAAATATGGTTTGGGAAAAAAAGTTTGCGTTAGATGAAAGCGGTTACCTTAGTGGTTAAGGTGTTTGACTAGCGATTGAAAAATCAAACTAATACTGTGGGGCCCCTGAGCAAGGCCCTTAACCCTTTAACTGCTCAATTGTATAAATGATTTAAATGTATACACGACCTATATACTGTATAAAAACCAAAATGCAACTTTTCAAGATCTGCAGTGATAATTAAGTTCTTCAAAAATATTAAATTATCAAATAGTCTCAGATTAAATCAGATCACTTCTAATTAAAGTTTATTTTCAGTGGAAACATTTTTACACTTAAAGCGCATTTATTTTGCCCAGTTCCACACTCCAGAAGTCCCCTCTTTCAAAGTTGTTGTTTTTCGGTTGCGCAACGTGCTCCTGATCTCACCGCCCCTCCTGGAATTCCTCTCTATTTCAGGATGTTTTGAATCCCAAATTCCGTTTAGTCTTGGAGGGTTCCGTATTATTGTGGCTTTCGGGTTGTGGGTCTTATATTGCCAGTGCAAAATAACACCTATAGTGTATTTAAACACCATGTGGTTCCACTGGGCTCGACTTGTCGGACCACATGAAACACCAGGGTTTGAAAACGGCTTTGGAGCGAAGGATCAAAAGCAGAGGAGTCCTTAAAACGCATGCATGATTATGTGCACATGTATAAGGTTAACATGGGTAAAGGTCAAATCACTAAACGTGGGTCAGTTCGGAGTGAAAAACACCTTCCGGAGGTTAATATATTACACTTAAAGGCACAGTAGGAGATTTTTTTTTACTCAACATCTTTTGTTAGGCTGGATCAAAGTCTGTTTACATCTTGAAAGCACTGTTTAAGTTAAGTGCTCTAACGCCGGACAAACACTAAGAGTTACTGACCCAGAATCAGAGTGGACGACCTCGAACTGTCCTGATGTTCGGCGCGGATTATCGGATAATATGAAGCGTTTACAGAGCGCGTCTTTCACCGCCCAATCTGCTCTCACCCAATATATATATATATACACACATCTATCTACCTATATATACACACACACACACATACATGAAGTGGGTGTGGCCTAATCGAAATCAGCGTAAAAGGAAAAAACTTTCCAAAAACACCACTTTTTATATCGCATTGCAGATATAATTGCATCGCAGATTGCATCGTATCTGTAGTCTTAAAGACACCTATTTGTATTTAGATCAATATGAGGACTGAGACAAGTAAAATTATGAGCCGTTCTACAAACCAAACAAAACCAATGAATCAGTTTTAATACACAAATGCACATTTATTATTATTCTTCAGTACTTTGCCAGCAATGCCAAGAACATAGAACACGTCCCTGACAGACGGTCCGGTACACACAAGTGCAAACCTGCCACAAGCACACAGGAAACATAAAACTTTAAGACTATCTTTATCTTTTACATATTCAAGCTTTTCAAATACAATGGGAAAAAAAAATAGAAAAATACTTTACATAATAATCTCTTTTAAAACAAACTCATTTTATGTTTAATTAATGTACACCATGACGTGGACGTTTTCGGAAACAAACGTCGAGTCGTGAACCCGAGAACGCTTCTGCACCCGGACCTACAGACAGACGATGTAACCGTCTCAAACCGATGTGGCCAAATTTCTCTCTAAATAAGCATGGAAATTTAACACGAATAAAAAAAAAATAAAAATAATAATAATAATTATACTATATATGACAAAAACAAGAAGTACTGTACATAACTTGTGCAACCGTAGCAAAACGTATTGAAATTTTGTATAGAACAAACAGTGGGGTGTTTTTGGCTTGTGGTGGAGACGGTCGCACGCACGCACGCACGCACACACGCGCCACAGTGATGGCGTGGACACCAACATGTGTGGACATTAAATTCTAACCTTAACTGAACCATAATCTTGGACACATCAGTTTTTTTTTTTGTTTTTTTTTATTATTAAAAGTGCTGAAAGAGAGAGGAGCTGCTATTCCCGAGCTTGACGCGTCTGACCGTGAGCCCATACTGCACACGAAGTGTCACATGTCTATCTAGCGTATATCTCTGACCTCATGACCGTTGTTCGGTGTTGAGCGTTCAGCTTTCTGGGTAACGATTACCCTCAATTTCATTCCGACCAGCAGACGAGCAACCGCTCGGTAACCGCAGAAGCATATATTTACACCGATACGCATGCGTGTGTGTGTGTGCGTGCACGCGCGTGTGTGTGTGAGGTGGTGAGGAACCTAGTTTTCAATCCTTAAAGGATTGTTAAATCACACACACACACACATCAACCAATGGGGCACACAGTCCAGGCGTTAATCCCCTGAGCAGACCAGCGAACACCAGTGTCTTTTTAACATTCACCGACAGCCCGTGCTCAAATCTGATTGGACGCCGTAGCGGTCACTCTAACAGATCAGCTCCTGCTGCATCTCCGGGCGAGTCGGGAACGACTCCGTAAAAGTGAACGTACCCCGGCCAGCTTTCAGGTCCCCTTGTCCGGGGCATGTGGGATACGACGGGATGTCGAGAAGCTCAGGAGATAAATCGAGGCTCTCGGGCTCGGATTCTGATTGGCTGGTTTCCTGCTCTTCGAGTGTGGTGGCTATGGTGGGGGTGGAGGTGTCGGAGGCAGTGGAGTTATCAGTGTTCAACCAGGGGTGATGCAGGCATTCCTCTGCGGTGGATCGATCCCTAACGTAATTAAAAAGAAAAACATGAAATCAAATCGTTTAAGCGCAAAATTCCAGCTTATATTAAGACACGGTGGTGGAATAACAACTCGGGTGGAGTATTTAGAATGCCAATCAAATGACACATTTACAGTATTTGGCAGACGCCCCTTATCCAGAGCGACTAACATTTATCTTATTTATCCAACTGAGCAGTTGAGGGTTAAGGGCCTTGTCCAGGGGCCCAGCAGTGGCAGCTGGGAATCGAACCTACAATCTTCCGATCAGCAGAAACTTCAGATTTAAACGTCACACTCCTTAACTGTTTACATGCATCTTATTTGTCTTTCACTCCACCACAGAATGCTGCTTTTTTTATTTTCATTTGTATTAAACACAGCTACAGTTTCCTGCTTTGCCAAATTAGTTTTTAACTCATCCATTTTATTTTATTGCTATATTAAAGAATTGCTTATCTGTAGATTATTTAGCCATATCATTATTAAATTATGTGGGATCTATCCAAGGCTTATTTTCCAGCAGTTTGACCAAATCCCAACACCCCAATCCTTCTCCAGGTTTTTTGCTTCGCTTTGGGAATACTCACACAGGAATTTTTCCACCCGGCTTTTAGTTAGCCTTTTATTTTCCCCTCATATTGCTGATGAGCCGTTTATATGTTCAGTTAGCGCACACGCAAACGCTACCATCAGCTCGCATGGAGCCATTATAGTGATAACTATTTGTCTCTTGCGACAGAGCCAAAATGGCCGCCACTGGAACTCGATTTATCGATTCGGCTTTTTAATTGGAGCGTATGGTCAAAAACGTACCTGGGGTCCAGGTTAAGCAGCGACTGGATGAAGTCCTCGGCGAGGCTCGAGATCCCGTGGAAAACGTCTTGCGAATAGTCCACGTTGCCCTGGGAGATGTTCAGGTACGTCTCTTGCTTGTCCTCACCCAGGAAAGGAGACAGACCTGTTAGCATGACGTACGTCAACACGCCGATGCTCCTATGTAGCACAAAACGTAGCGTTACGCCGTTATCAACAGCTGTGGGGAAATTTGTTACACACACACAGTGTTCTGATGATAAGCAGCAATAGTGTTAGAGCAATATTTACAGAAATGCTTGGTCCAGTTATCAAATTGACCTCAAAACAGTACACACAAACATACACCATGTCTTACTCACCACATGTCTGTAGCAGTGGTCACTGGCTCGTAGCTCAGAATCTCAGGCGCTAGGAATGGAGAAAAGAAATCAACCTTTTATTCATGATGTACTATACTATTATTAGCAGGAAGAAAAAAATTATCGTAAACGTTAGCAGAGATGAAGCTAGGAATTTGTCCACAATCCAACCGATTAGCGGAGTCGAGTGAACGCTCGTCCTGTGGGATAAATTTACGTCTGCTCTGGCGAACCCTGACATGGAAATTTGTGTTCTTGCCCAGCGGCACGGCTGCTTTGCCTGTGCCAAGATCTCAACTTTTGGCCTTTTGTACTTGAGCGGATCCAGAATGAACATCATGACGTGAAAGACGTTCTACTTCCTGAACCTTGGGAACAGTCTACATCAGGGGTCACCAACGTGGTGCCCGCGAGCACCAGGTCGCCCACAAGGACCACACGAGTAGCCTGTGGGACCGTTTTAAAAATATCCCCCCATAACACCCCTTACCAGTGAGCTACTGTAAATCTATATTTTGCGTTGCTGTTCTTTTTTACATCAGACTTACATTAATGTAAATTTGTATAAAATATAATTACTTATAAAGATTTATATAAAGTGTTACACTGATATTTATCTGTTTACTACCTTGTTTAATCATTGCTGATAATTATTGTAAGAAATCATTAACATGATCAGTGTGTTCACATATATGAATAACATTAATTATAAATAATAACATCATTAAAGGTAAATTGAGCAAATTTGTTACTTCAGAAGTGAATATTAAACTGGTAGCTCTTCACATTAATCGCTACTCAAGAAGTAACTCTCAGTTTCTAAAAGCTTGGAGACCGCTGCTTTAAAGGTTGTATTCAATAGTAAATCCCTCCTGTACTACTCCCAACACTGCAAGCTATGCAAGCTGCTAGAACTTAGGTCCCAGCTACATGAAGTGACACCAAAAAAATAAATTTCCGTAGAGTTCCCTACGTGAATAATTTAAATAGAGCAGTGCACTCGTTTTAGACTTCACTCCAAAATCCCCGCTGTGCTTTGCACATCCATCTGACCTTCATTCAACAGCGCAAATAAAAACCGGAGCAGATCGACCAGACTGACTCACCTACGTACTCTGGAGTTCCCAGGATCTCACGCACTTCCGACTCGTTGTCCACGTGTCGGGACAGACCGAAATCTACGATCCTGATGTCGCCGAGCGGCTGAGCGCTGGTCAGGAGAATGTTCTGAGGCTGGAACGGACAGAACGCAGACGTCAGTGTGAGCACGCGCGCGCGTCTATGTAACAGGATTTGAATGAATCCTCACAGCAGCGTGCACATGCATGTCGGGATGCACCGATACCAGTTTTGAAATGGACCGAGTAGCAGTATTTTTTTCCCCCTGGTACTTGCTGATACAGATACATGTACAAGTATTTCTTTGGTAATGGCGCCAATTGTCCAAGCACGGCACATTGAGACTAATGAACAGCGGACAGCAATAACCTCCTAAAAATACCTCCTAAGTGATACGAGTTATCATATGCCCTTTTGGAGTACATGAGCTCGGTATCAAGCCCAATACAGATACTGGTATTGGTGCATCCCTAAAAGGAATATCTAGAACAGCAAATATGGCCTAATATGTTAAATTTAAAACACTTCCTTAAAAAAATTTTCATAAATAAAGGATTCCCCTTAAGGATGAGGTGCAGCTTAATAATAATAATAATAATAAATCTTTGGGTTTGCAACTGTTTTTTTACATCCATTTGATGGAAACATTGATATCCCATAATACAAAATTCCGTGGTGTGCTAGAACCCAATACAGGCTATACCAGCTTGAGTGTGTTTGGCAACGCCATTCTTTACACCCCGACTGAAACAATAACATGGGTTAGGGTTAGTAGTGTGTGAAGACCCACAGAGGCCCCAAGCGTTTTGCCCACCTTGAGGTCCAAGTGAACGACGTTGTTGCGATGAAGGAAAGCCACCCCTGTGAGAATCTGCCGGGCCAATCGGACGACGTCTTTCTCTGTGAAAGCCTCGTCGTTATCGGCAACGCACTGATTAAAGATTTCTCCTCCGGCGGCACTGCGACACACGGATACAGAAAAGACGCCGATCGATAACATGGTCAACCCAGTCGTTTACTTATGCGATCTCCACAACAAACGTTCATTTGTAAGAAGAGACTGAAAAATGAATCGATGCCAAAACCTATTCGTTAGTGCACGCTTGGCGTACAAATCTCCGGAAGGAGAAACGAGCAATGCAGAATTACAGCTGATAAAAAATTAACGTAAGAAACGTCCACAACTACCTCTCGACTCACTATTTATTACAATCTGACTCAAAGTCGCTTCGAAGGTGTCTGCCAAACAAAATGTGCAAAACCACCAGGACAGAGTGTGAGGAACATTTTAATGTTGTGGCTCTTCTGGCAGCAGAAACGCCCACGCTCACACTCGCACGCTTTGGGGAAGCAGAACAGCTCAGGATCACTTTGGGAGGGGAATAATAATAAACCAGACAGAATCTGAGGTCTGATGTTGAGTGCTGCAGATACGACACCCAAAAATCACTAGTTCTCAGCCCCAAGCAAACGATCACAATATTTATGAACTTTGACGCGAGAGCTCTTTGGCTTACGCCAACAACCAGGTGAAGTTTCAAACCCTCCTACAGTCCGACTGTGATTTAACCGCCCAAAACCCACTCAAAGCTCTTAAGACTGGTACGAAAAACTAGCAAAACAGTCAGGGTTTCATTACCGACTGAGCCTACACCATCCCTTTTTAAGTAGGTGTTGTACTGTATAACGACTAAGCTTAAGTTTAAGCTTAAGTTTGTAAAACATGGCAAGTCTCAATAAATGATTGCGTAAACGATGGAAAAAGGGTTTGTTGAGCCTCAGGCTTACGTAACTATTACAGCACAGCAAAACGTATGGGATTTTTTTGTTTTGTATGTTTCCTGCGTTAGCCTGTGTGTGTACACTGTACGCTTCATTTATAACACCGCTCTAAAAGCCAGCTGTGTAAATAAACAGGGTTCCCGTGCACAGCTTATCGGCCTGGCCGTCTGCTCGGAGTTAATTCGATAGTCTCTTCTTGCACGCACGTTCGACGAGACGCCGCACTTGTGGTCTGATGCTTCACGCTCACTAGGAGCGAATGCAGGTGAAAGCATAAACAGGAAGTCAGTCGATGTCATTTGACATGCAGGTTCGTAAAGCAGTCGCTGCTTTGATCGGACCGTTTGCGCGAAAAGGAGGCAGCCATTTTTATTAGAACGCTGCTGGCTGAGAAGCACATGCTAGAAACTACCTGTTTTCTGGGTTTAACTGATACATCACACAAGGAAGACCTGTAAGCACGACTTCCTGTTTATATGTATACCATGTAATCGTTTAATCGGTTTTGAGAAATTGTTCAGTTGGTTGGCGAGTGTTCATGTCATGTTCGGACCATACAGAGTCGTTTAAAACCACACAACTGTCCACAGCTTTCACTCGGAAGCAAAAATCTGCCTTTAAATTTAAAGAAATAAAGATGAGACATTTAGCAATAAGTCAGACAAGAAGAAGAAGAAAAAAAAAAAAAGATTCATTAGATGAACTGATGGTAATTTGGTTGCGCTTCGTGTGAAACGTCGGTTTAAATGTTAAATGCGTGCGACACATCGCTAGGGTTTGCGCTCAGCACTGAGGATGTGGTTGTGGCTGCAGGTTTGTGTGCGTGTGTTTGCTGCTCTGCTTTTAGAAGCAGAGTTAAAGCTTAGCAAGAAAAGCCACAGGAAATGGAAACAAACTATTTCTCAGCATCGTTGCTCTTTTTCTTCTTGCCCTCACTCCTATGCGTCGGTGCTTCACGACAGAACGTTTGTCTGTGCTTCAGGGACTACGTTTGTGCCCCAGCATGCAAACTGAAACAGAGATGCAAAATCTTCCTTATAAACTAAACTATCGTCGTACTTTCAGGCTGTACGTGAAGAGACCAGATAATCAGATCGACCTCAAGCCAAAAATAAATAAACAAAAACAAAAAAAATAATAATAAATAAAAAATTTCCTAATAAGGTAAAGATGGCGAGCGAGTTCACGCTTGTTGACGTCAGGTTGGGAAACTGACGCTGATCTTCGGAGGAAGCTGCTACACCGTGCACAGGAAGTGGGCCACAGAGTCAGACAGAGATGCAATCTAACGTTTCTCAAAACTCCAAACGCTCTCGACTAGCATCCGCTTGGGGTTACGGAGAACGTTACGAACAAAAGTGCAGATTCGGTGAAAGCGTTGTTGATTCGACAAGAAGGGAAAATCTGAAGAAGTCACAACCCAAGAAAAAAAAACCCTTGTTTTAAAAAAAATAAATCAAAACTCAGCAACAGTTTGGGAAATGCTTCTCAGGGTTAATTGGTGTTTCATTAAAGATCATTATCGCTGCGGTCTGAAATTCAGTCTGGGGTCACGGGGTTTATTCTGAAAGACCTCCCTGCACATGTACATGTAAACAACATTCAACATCGTCGTCACGTTAGGAGAAGATTATGCTGGGAATACAATCAGATGATTACCCAGAGAACGATAGTGGGCGAGAGATGCACATCTGAGGTACCAATACAATTGCACACGTTACATTTATTTGTATTGTTATGTGGGGTCTGTGTTACAACTAGATTTGAATGACCAATTGTGCTACATTACTGTGACATAGGTCATGCATCACTGTGTTAATCAAACGTGTGCGTGTACATGTGTGTATAACTTACTACTCAAGCACCAGGATGATCTCGGAGCTGTTCTCATACACCTCATGTAGCCCCACTACGTAAGGGTTGGCCTTGGCCGCTTCGAGTACGGCGATCTCGTTCAGGATGTCTGCGCGGCAGTCCTGACCCTTCCGTCTTTTGCGCAGGAACTTGGCAGCGTACTCGTTGTTTGTGGCCTTTTCCACACACTTCTTCACGACGGCAAATTTCCCTCTGGAAAAGCAAAGACGGCGAGAAAGAGAGAGACGCAAGTTTGTAAGTAAACAGGAAAAGTATGCAAACGTCACCTGTATAAGAACCGGTTTTCCAATTAGCGGGTTCAGGAGGCTATAGAAGACAAAAAGCAGTGCTAATTTGCATATTCATAAAGCTGTGCCCCTCTTCGAGTATAATACTGCACCTGGAACATTGTGCTTGAATCTGCAGAAACCTTAAACTGTTCCAAACTTTTGAATAAACCCTCATACGATTTTGAGAGATTCTAAAGTCTGAGTTGTTAACAAAACTAATTGCTTTGCTCGCTAAAACAGGAAGCAGTGACAACGCAACTGTAACAAACGAGCTTGTTGGCCTGTAAAAGCTGAATGACAGAATTTTGTCGGTCTGAGATGGCTTCTCATCAGCAAACGATGTGTCCCAACATGAAGTGACAAAGCAAGGCACTCGTCTGTTTATCGCAATGACTCACCGCCAACGTTTGTCATTTCCATGATTACTGAGATGAAGTAAACGCGCCCGCCTCGGTCGTCGCACACGGAGCAGTCACTTCCCTATTACGGGGCAGAAAAATTCTCAGTGGCTTTAACGACCTTGATTTTGCTCTCAGGGGTCCACGAGAATGCGCAGAAGAACGGAGTCAGACATTAAAGTCCCTGCTGTTCATCTTCCCCTCAAACCACACGCACACACATTTTGTCTACCACCAAAAAGAACACTTTGCTTGCAACATACCCTTCACTGTTTCTTCTTTAGGAAGCCTCACAATAAGACACTATGGCATCTATGTAGCACAGGGTGTGTATGGGGGTGGTAGGGGACACTACAGACCACCCACTATATCCTACTGATAAACAGTGCTTCCATCACTATGTATCTACTAGTGTTCAACACAAAAGAAGAATGCTGCAGGGGGGACAACGTCAAAGGGCACAACTCCGACGGTCATAATTCACTCGGACCGTAACCACGGTGTATCTGGAACGTGACCGTTCTCAATGTGCAGGTCCCATTTTATTAAACAGGGATAAGAATGGCATGTCCTTATTCAACCCTGCGATCAGTTAACATAGAAGGGTTAAAAGGATGTTTACACACATTGCAGACAGGAAAATCACTGTGGTTACGCAACCCAGATGCGGTAGTGGCTGTAAATCCTGCACAAAACTAAAGACACCTGCAACACGCTAGTCTGTGGGAATGTATGTGCTGAAAGAGACGTAAAGAATAAAAAAGGAAGCCGTGGATTTAATTACCTTCGCTCCACTTGATGCCTTAGAACAGGTATTCGTGTTTAAACGAGGCTTAGTTGCCCAAACGAATGGATGCCGCAATGGACATTACATGGACCATGTGATGGAAATGGCACCTCTAGTGGCTACCCACTGCCAACAGCAATGAATAACCCAATGGCCATGGCAATGAATATTGGTGATGGCAGATTATTTTGTCCCCATTAAATGTACACTTTGGTCTCTCGGTAGTGCCTACATTTCTAAAAAACTAGAAGTGCTGCCATACCTAATCAGCACACACACTAAGTGAGAACAAACGGAGGACCGACTCCTAGGTGCCTCAGGGCAGTTCCTTTTATGACAAGAGCTGAATTTAGGCCAGTGTCCTTACGCAGAGCTCAAAAGTAGGACACTCACGCACTCGTATGCAACATTAATCAGGGAAGTGAGACGAGACGAGCACGTTCCTGCTGAAGAATCCATCGCATCTTACTGTTCACGGTCAAAGCAGCGATATTACCTAAACACTGAGCCAAATGAGGAACAGAGAGAGAGAGAGAGAGAGAGAGCAAGACATTACTTTTGACGACCACGAAGAAAAACATGCGCTCATTTCCATGTATTCAAAGCGAGATGCAAATGAGATAGTCTAGGCTGTTTGGCAGAATTGAAATGAATGACGACACTATGTGCAAACAGATCAAGTAAAGGACAAGAATCCACATTAAGGTATCCTCTCAGCCTGAAATATGGCTCGACAGCATGCGTGTGTCGTAGGCAGGTGGTGTTTGGGTGCAGGAAGGCACGATATTTAGACTGCCTGTTCTCAGAGCTCCATCTGCCCTCTGATCTGGATTTCTCTTTCAACTGAAGATCAGATAGCATGCATTACATAAAGAACTATGTGCACCGTGACATGCATGTGGGATCATGAATGTTTTCATTTAGAGAGAGAGAGAGAGAGAGAGAGAGAGAGAGAGAGAGAGGGAAAGAAATAGCACGCCAGGAAGCTACGAAAGCAGACAATTTTATCTACATGTTTCAAGCCATGAATTTAAACCACTCCGTAGACAGACCTTCGTCTTGCAGTAGTGTTAATATTACTGACTGACCAAATGCTTGACCTTAACACCAAGCATTGGAATTTTCTTAACGTGTTATTTCAAACCTCAGGAAATGCAGGATTTCTGATACATTAAGGACACTAGATTTTGTCAGACCGGGTCTTTGCTCATTTTTGTGCTGCGCCTTTGGGAATTGTGTCCACAAGACCGAACATAAATCATTTTCCAGCTGAGGAACCAAATGCTGAGCCAGAGATGCAAAAAAAAAAAAAAAAAAAAGAAGGATCAATTAGAAAACACATTAAAAAGCGTGCTGATGAATTTGATCTCAGCCAAAAATGAAACCAGTGCCATTTTTTCCTTCCACCAGGAGAACACATTAGACTTTTAATAGAGTTTAACAGAGTTAGAATTCTGGAAGGGACATCAACAGACCCATAGCTTCAGGGCAGAGGTAAAAGAAACAAACCTTAAGACCAAACATTTCTTTTGACAGGTTTTTAAAAAAAGAAACATACATAATGTTTCACATTACATAGTAATACATAGTAAAAAAAAGTGTAGGCTTGTCATTTATATTTAAACATTTGCAATATTTCTATAATTTTAACTGCACACCTGACTTACCTTTAGCTAGCTAAAAAGCAGTTTTCCCTCAAACTGATTTTACTAAGCCGTGATGAATCGGTCAACAGTGAACAAAAGATATTTATACACTAGCATTAACAACCAAATAAAACACGCAGTGTGTTAATGAGTCAGCAATTTTCTAAAAATGGGTATAATGATTGTTACTCAAGCTGTGTGACGATAATAAACATAAAAATTAATCTCGGTGTAATGACTATGTTCAAAGTAGAAGCTATTAAGCTAAACTAACTTTGGGTCTTCGTTAATTAGCGTTAGCCAGTCAGCGAGCGCGTGCCCAAAAGCTCCAACGTAAAAGTGCGGATTTTTACCTGCCGAGTTCTTTGCCGACGAGGTCGTAGTTGGTTTTAAACGGCTCCGTGAGGATTCGTGTGTGGATTTTGGTCACCATTCCGCCCTTGTTCATGACGCGGGAGTCCAACATTGCGACGTTGCGAGCTGCACAACAAAACGGGGTTTAATGACTGAAACCGGGAACGCTTTAGTCCATCAGGTGAACGCACCTCTGCAGGACGACCTGCCTGAATATAGTGCAGCGCCGGTAAATTATTCAAAAGAAGCAAACAAAACGCCTAAGCTTACTGGGAACAAAATTCCTGGTTTGCTGTTGTTAACGTAGTTTTAAAGCCACTAGGTATTCTGTGTCTAAACACTTCTACTGCACCCACCGTGCATGAATGCGTCGTCAGGTCTGAGTACAAGCGCAAGCCGTCTACTAGTAAGATACTCAGCTAACCACGCCCACCTTTTTCTCTTTGGCGTATCGATGCAAGAAGCGATGTTAGGGGCGGGGTTTCTGAACGCGTGGGTTTTAAGATTACTGTATACACAAGTCAGGAATGTATGAAGGATAAAAGTGCGTTATGTTATATTATGCTATGTTATGTTATTATGTTATGCTATGTTGTTATGTTATCATGTTATGCTATGTTGTGTTATTTTTTTATGTTATGTTATGTTGTTCACGTTCATCCCAATGTTATTTAGTGGGGTTCAGTGAGTCAGCCCCAGAGATCTGTGCAGGACACCAGAGTTCTTCCACAAGCTACAGAGTATCAAGGCTTACGGGTGTGCTGTTAAGGTGTCCACAAACTTTTGACTATATAGTGCATGATAAATATAGCAACAGAGCTGCAATCAGTAATTACCTACAAAGCACACTATGATAAAACAGCAGTGACTATAGGTACATGTGAGTTGCATGAACGGGTGGTCACTTAGTGCACACACACACACACACACACACACACATACATTACATAATTCATTTCTAATTGCAGGGTTTTTCAATTCCTAACCGCTGTCTGAAATAGAGCTGTACCACCTGAGACATATTGTAAGACAAATCCTAGGACAGAATCCACGGCGAACTAAATGAACCGTTAACCTAAAAATATCTTTACTCTCTTTCTATCATTTCAGTGAGGATGTTTTTGAACAGAATGTTTTATGGATTAGGTGTAAGTGTAGATCTGCGTGACTAAGACAGAGACAGCGATAATATAAACCTGTAGATGTAGACATGATCTATGTGTTAATAACATAAGTGTGTGTGTACGAGACACCCAGAATAAGAAAGGAGGTAATTATTAGTGTATAGCCGGGTAAAGTGAGTCACGCCCACTACCGTTCAGCATGGGAAATCTTTCAACTCATCCTCAGCTACACAGGAATGTGTGTGTGTGTCTGTGTGCGTTGATGGTAGCTAGTTGACAGACACATAACTGGAGCAATAGTCATGAAAGGGTCATGACCTGTCTCTGCAAACGAGACAGTGAAAAGGAGGGAGCACCTAAACGGCAAAGCCCCCGATTCAAACTACTCAAAAGGTACTTTTAGAAAAGACCAGAGCCCATGTAGAAAAGCGATGTCAATGTTGACACCTTCACAATATACAGTATTTACAACACAACAGCTCACTAAGCAACTGGCGTTTATTTATTCTACATTCTGGTGTACTCAAAGGTTTAAAGGCACGGTAGGTGATTTTGTACAAAAACATGTTTTGTTCTGCTGGTTGTCACGTCAAAATCACGTCACATCTCGATAGCACTCTTTAAGTTAAGTGTTCTAAATGTATTTATATGTATTCATATCGTCTGTAGAAGGTGTAGGACCATAACAACGTTCGGTCCGAACAATACGATAGGCCGTCCTACCTGCATGTTAACGAATGTATTAGCGAACCTCTGCGTACCCAGTTAGCGCAGACGGCTACATCATCAGCGCTATGTTGGCACTATAAGCATGCTGCGTGTAATTACGCGTTTATAAAGTATCTTACGTTGGTTATTGTAATATTACGGCTTTGTACTGTAATATTTACTCACCGCTGAATTACACATGAGATAATCTCACTCGCTCTCGATCTAGCGTTTGAGCCTCTGCTCTGCCTGAGTGTTTTGGAGGAGTCATAGCATTGGAAAGTGATTATGCAGGGAGGGCGGTTCTTTGGCTTTCAAAACTAGCTTGCTATTATTAGCCTCTCTGAAATCTCCTACCGTACCTTTAATTTTAGCTTGAGTTTAGGATTTCTGTTCTCCCAGACTCTTAAATTGAGGAATACAAAATTAGAAAAGTTGTAGGATAGTGTTCTGGACTCCATCGCGACTAAAACTGAAGCCCAAGCACATTTTCGTCAACGAACCTCCTTCACCGATTCTTACACACACACGCACGCACACACACACAAAGTCAGGGAAACTATAAGGCAAAAAAAATATATTCTAACCAAAAATGCCTTATTTCTATTTCTGATCACTTTGCATGTGGTGTTTGTGTGTAAATGTGAGTGTGTGTGTGTGTGTGTGTGTGTGCTTCTGAAACCCATTTTCCAGATGGTCTTAATTAAACCCAAAAGCATGCGATGCCGGAAGAAACAGCTGGCATTACAGTGTCAGCGTGTCTGTTTTCAGCAGTTTGTTCCCAAACGTTAGATTTGACATCAAGTCCGAGTTTTTGAGCCGCTAAATCTTTCAGCAGTCGTGTACCGTCTCATAAACCCAGGTGCATGTGTAAAAGAGGAAGTGCACCTACACATTAGCCAACACTTCGTGAGAGAATTAAAGAAACCGTCATTAAGTGTCAGCTTCATAACGTTCAGCGTATAATTTCTGGCCTCTATGTAAGCTGTTATTATGTCACGTTGTTATTATGACCCGGGTTTTTGTCAAATCCAATCGTGTCTGTATGTGCCGTCAAATCCAAGCATCCAACCAACCAAGCGTGTATGTGTGTGTGTGTGTGGGGGAAAAAAAAGAAATATACATAGAAAAAACGATTTCTTGACTCGCTCTCTTTACCTGCCTAAAAAAGGTTGTTCTAGGCTAAGAACCCTGAACAGTTTGTGTTTGTCTGTGTTAATATGCATGTGTCAAGGTTAAAGGTCAGACAAAAGAAACACATTTGCAGTCTCTGAACATTTGCGCAAGCTCCGAACAGCTTCCATGCGTGAGAAAGCGTTCTGGGAGCTCGTCTCGGCGTCTCCGCATTGTTAAAAGGCATGTCAGTTATTCCCAAACATTCTCACGTGTTCTTCTTAATCCTTTTAGCGGGCAAAACAAAAGGCCCGGAGAAACTCGAAGCAGAACACGAGAACAGAATGAAGTCATTAGCACGAGACGCAGGATCACGTGACCTGAACGTCATCGCAGATTAATCAGGGTCTAATTGAATCAAGTCGCGTTTGACGACATTAAAAATAGTGTTGATTTACTATACTAAATAAAATGATGCTAAAGTATACTTGGTGTCTAGCGACAAAAATGACGACGTTGATTTGTCATACCTGGACTCTTTTTCATGTGGATTTGTACAAAATGTAAAATAAATAAATAAATACAATAAAATTTAAGTCTACTTAAACTTAACGTTTAGTACCTTTACACCTACAAATACCTAAGGGTTACTTTGAACAACAAAAACGTGGACTAGCATAGCATAGCATTATTTGGAACAGGTGTTCTAGTTTATTGTTTGTAGTCAGCAGGTTGTTGTTACTTGGGGGTGTACAAAGTTTTGCAGTATACGTAGATGTTATAGATCATTCATATTTCATTTTCTTCTAATGTGATTATTGGCTTATAGATAAAAAATGTAAAAAGTGGGTCAAGATGACGCAAAAAAAGTTAAATCCCACTGAGTCGCTAAGTGATTTATCAGATCCGAGGTATTTGCTGATAGAACGCGTTCGGTTTCCTGTCTCAGCAGTTTGTGGTTGTGCAGCAGAAACGAGAGAGAGAGAGAGAGAGAGAAAGAGAGAGAGAGAATCGAAGAAAAAAAACAATAAGATGAAAGATTGTGCAGGTATCAGCGTGAGCTCAAGTTGCCCACATCCTGCATCCTGAGCTCATTTGCAAAGGCAGCCAACCACTTACACACGCACACAGCCTTCCAGTTTGTGTATGTGTGTGTTCTTTTGTACAAGGAAGATAAACAGTATATATATATATTTTATATATATAAAAAAACAGTACGGCTATGTTTTGCATGGGTGCAATAACTTTTAATCAATAAGCAACAAACATACTCAAGTGTGTATCTGGTGATTGGTTTGGTTTATTTGGTTGCCATGGAGACGTCTGGGTAGGAGGTCATCATACTTGTCGTTTGGTCTCCAGGTGTGTGTTGGAGCTTGTAATAGTAAGGGTTGGATAAGTATGACAGACCTAACCGTTAAACATAATTTATCAAGGTGTGTGTGTGTGTGTGTGTGTGTGTATGATAGCATGTTTACTTGGTCCTTCAGCTAATGCTTTGAAGAAAAATTACTTTGTTTTAGTGGAAGGTCCTTAACAATAAGAAAAGTGTGTGTGTGTGTGTGTGTGTGTGTGTGTATGTGAACTTGTTTTCATGAATTTATGAGGACAAAAATGTATATAATAACATGGGTATTATGACATAAGCATGTTTTATGGGGACATTTCACGAGTCCCCATAAGTAAAATAGATTTAAAAACACTAAACAATGTTTTATTAAAAGTGTAAAAATACAGAATGTTGTGTGTGTGTGTAGGTTTAGGAGTAGGGTAGGGCGATAAAATGTACAGTTTGTAAACTATAAAAACCATTACGTCTATGGAATGTTCTCACTAAGATAGCAAAACAAGTTTGTGCGCATCTGAATTTTGCACTGGTTGTTAGCTTTCTTTACTACTCATGCGAACTCAAAAAAGACTTAATTTCCGCTCCCCATAATATTTAAAACTGAGTGAAATTTTTTGGGTTTCAGAACATCAGCAGTCCAAGAGAGGAGCTGCCTGGGAACTCCATCATTTAAATGGGAGAGGCTGGTGGCTTGGAGATGGATATCCAAAACAGAAAAAAAGAGCTAACTGCGTTGGAAAATGGGCGACGAAAGGCTAAAAAATACAAGATTTCTGAAGTGCATGGGCTTGGAAAATACCACAAACTTCGCATTTTAATCCGTAGGACTTAAGGAATCGCTGACCCGTGTCATGAGAAAGCAGCATTTGGATGCATATCACTGTTCGAATATTCACTGATACCACAAATATTCTTCATAAATACTAGCTGACATAATACAGTTTGGTGCTGAGGTTTGCTGCTTAACCCAGCGAGAGAGAGAGAGAGAGAGAGAGAGAGATTAAGAGAGACAAAGAAAGAGAAAGAGAGAGAGAGAGAGAGAGAGAGAGACATCATGGGCGGTTCTAGACACTTTTATAGGGGCCTTTAGATTTAGCCCCCTGTTATTCCGTCTATAACTACCAGCAATCACGCGATGATCAAAATTTATTGAAAGCATCATTTTTACTTTATAAAATAAACTAAAATAAATAACTAAGAATGGCGGCACAGTGGCCGAGTGGTTCGCACTCATGACTCACAGCAAGAAGGTCATGGGTTCGATTCCTGATTCCCCAGAGTGTTTCTGTGTGGAGTTTGCATTTTCTCCACGTGCTTATGTGGGTTTTCTCCGGGTACTCTGGTTTCCTCCCGCCTCCAAACACATGTGATTGTACATAGGTGAATGTGTTACTCTAAATTGTACATAAGAGTGAAAGTGTGTGTGAATGTTTGTGTGTCTCCAAGTGTTAGTGCTGTGATTAACTACTGATTGTACAGTATGTACCCCGCCCTAACTCACACACTAAGTTATCTGGGATAGACTACAGCGCCCCCATGACCCTGAACAGGAAATAACTGCAGTCGTTTAAAAAAAACACACTGCCTTTTTGTATCTACATCTAAATGATGCTTTGTCTGGAATGACTGTACATTTTGGGACAGAACATCCTCCAGGTCCCAAGAGTACCCGTCAAACTTCCCCACTGAGATATTCATCGACTTACTTGTCATCACAGTTATACATCTTTGCAGGACACTTTCCTTCAGCCTCAAAACTATCTGCGTGTGTGTGTGTGTGTGTGTGAGAGAGAACTTGTTTTCGTGAATTTATGAAGACACACATTTGTATAATAACATGAGTATTACACTGGTACTAAGACATAAGCATGTTTTATGAGGCCATTTCATGATTCCCTATAAGTAATATAGGTTTAATACATAATAAAATAATGTTTAATTTAATAATTAAAATAATTAATACTGTTTTATTAAAAATGTATAAATGCAGAATGTTGTGTGTGATGTGTAGGTTTAGGAGTAGGGTAGGTGGATAGAATGTACAGTTTGTACACTATAAATTACGTCTATATTATGTCCTCACTAAGATCGCAAAACAAGTGTTTGTGTGTGTGTGTGTGAATACTAAGCTGTTTTATGTCACACTTCCCAGAAAAAGAACTGCTCTCTGAATTTCCCACCCACACAATACCACACACACACACACACACACACACACACACACACACACACACACACACACACACACACACACACACACACA
>JAOUQX010000019.1:13330795-13350753 GCA_028566295.1 Liobagrus marginatus | reverse complement strand
AACAGTTGACCTCCATACAGTGATCAGTATCATGCTGTGGGACAATATTCTTTTCCAAGACAAAATTAAAACCCGGGGCTGTGCTATATTAAGGTGTATTAAATAAAAAAATGAAGTATACTGTGCATTTCTATTTACTGTATGTAATGGTTCAGGTCTTAAGTTTGATCATTACAAAAAAAAAGATTAATTATCAGAACCACCCCATGACTAGCTCATTGGTGTAATCGTGTGTCTGTCTATGATTCCGTACTTTAGGAGCTGAATAAACGCTTGGTGTCTGAACTCTCCCTAATACAGTCTTGTGGGCATAAAGAAGAGGAACACACTGAACGCTCTCAGAGCAAAGATGTTATTCAGCTGGAGGTAAAAATGATTTGCCTCTACTCTCTTTCTATATGTATATAATGTTTTCTGTGGGTGTGTGTAGATTTCTCGCTCTCCCCAGTACCAAGACCTGCATTGTAGGTTGACTGGCCTACATGTGTATGGTTATAAAACTGCTTTATTAAAATATGATTGGAGCAAATATCCCGACATTTTGACAATACGTCATGATTTTGGAGATGTATACTATTTTCAAAAAATATTGTGATGCTTGGTGCACATGACCTCGGATTTAGATTTTTTATTATTTTTTTAAATAAAATTAAAAAACCCTATTCCAGATTTAGTATCACGCTTACTCCTATAAGAATCTCCACACTTCTGGAAATGCTTTCCTAGCATTAGCAAACCATGTTCGTATTTGGCTCTCTGTAATTTTAGTGACTGAATAATGTCGTGTTTATATTCTAGATAACTTTGTGGCAACGGTTTTGGGGCAACCACTTTAATGTGGGTGTGTTTGTGTCCACAAACCTTTTTAAAAAAAAAAAAAAAAAAAAAAATAGTTTATAGACTATATAACTTATTTTAGAACATACACTTGTAGTGTACATGGTTTGAGAAAGCTAGACTTTGTTTTGGGCTACTATATTAGCTAGCCCCTGATTTGCGTTCATGGACATTTGAGCAGTTGAGGTCCTCACTCAGGAGCCCAGCAGTGGCCACTTGGTGGCGCTGGGATTTGAACCTCAGTCCTCAATCAGCAGTCTTAACCACTGAGCTACAACCTTCCATAAATCACCAGTGTGTGTGTGTTTAGGTGGCGTTAAGAGTGAAGGAGTCTGAACTTCAGTGTGTGAAGCAAGAGGTCAGTTCACTAAAGGAGGAACTGCAAGCTGCAAACAGGGTAAGATGTCTTCTTTAGAGCATGTTTAATTCAATAGCTGTGCTGATTATGCATAATGCTACATAAGTATATAATATACAGCATAATAAGCATCTGTTGTATGCATGTGATTTCACGTATTAAAAGCGCTTGCGATTCTCATTAAAGTGTGCTTTTCAGCATTGTAAGAAGCTGCTGAACGAGGTAAGCGTTTCAGGTGTGAGGTGTCCGAGTCTGACCACCTTTATTAAGCGCAGTGGTGATGCATGCAAACACAGGAGCCACAGTTATGGTCAGTAAATCAACTCATAATTTTGTCTCTTTAAAAATTATTATTATTTTTTTAATTTGCAATTGAACTTTAATTGTCTGTTATACTGTAGATGTGATTAAGTCGAAAAGTAATCCGGACTTCATGAAGAATCGCTCTAAACCACACCAGCCAAGCAGGTCCAAGGTTCGAACCCTGAGAGCTATTTGACTAGAATACAGCAGGTCAGTACATGGAGAATAAACCGATTTTAAACGTTGTGTTCCTTCCCAGAGTCTGAAGGAACATGTCTCTGTTCAGGACAGAATGAAGCTTTTTGATTCAGCCATCAAATAGAAATACCCACTTGAACCCTGTTTTTGTGCACTTCTCACTTGTTCTATTTGTGTGTTGTGTAAATGGCCTTAATATATTCTTTAATACTGGCTCATAATGGCTTTATTTTGCTTATTGTATATTGAAATGCCGAGCTTTCTATGTGATCTGTCTAATTTGTCCCAAATGTGTCGTCATCCTATTTGCTATAATAAGTTTTTTTATAGCTTTTTTAGTTTTTCTGATTAAAACACTGCTTGAACGTGACTTTTTAACAATAAAATCAGACTTAAAAATTAAAAACTATGTAAACTCTGTTGTACGTCGTTTGTATAACTCGTCTTGTCAAATGGAATTGGTCTCCTTTATTCTATCTCCTTCACCATCTCTTTCTATAAATAAAGTCAAAGGAATGCCCTGGTGTGTTTTTTTTTTGTTTTGTTTTGGGGTTTTTTTTGTTTTTTTAATCGCATCTGTATCATGAGTAGGAACTCTGACATATTTTGGCCTTTTGTATTGAGATAAGGACTGAACCTGTTTATTCAGAATTTCCATTTAGAGGAAGTGTTGGACTTTCCGAAAAATAGTTTTTTTTTTGTTCTCCCCTTCCAAACGTTTTAGCTTAAATTATTTTGCTGTGGGACAGGAGGTGCGATCTTGCATCTAGAATTCCCTAAACTAAAACACTTTTAACATGTGTGGACTGAGGAGAAATGGTCCAAAATTTTTAGTCATCAGTAGAGTGACCAGTTCATTGCACCCTATCCTTAAGAGCAAATTTAATTTATTTGGACATGATTATGGGAAAAAATTGGGAAAGATTGAAGTGCTTTTGAAAAAGAAAAAAAAACGTACATGGCAATGTGATAGATACACGTCTAGCCAGACCTTCAGATTGACTGACTAAACTACAGAGAAGCTTTTATTATTAAATAGATTTTCTGATTGACATGTTAAGCAACCAGTTTCCAATCAAGACCTTTTTTTCTATATAGGTCCTTCTGGAGACTGGTGGCTAATACCCTGAGACTCGTTCTTACCCAATATGGCCGATCTTATTTAGTTCCTCAGTGGATAAAATTCCCATCCTTCTCATCACAGCTGCTCCCTCAGGGCCGCTATGGCTACAATTAATCTTCTCTACTGTCATTTTGCCCCTGCGGTGATAAAGGATCATCATTTCAATATTTAATAGAGCTTCCTAAAATACTGCTGGAACATTTTCCATATATATGTATTGTATATGTATTGTATATGTATTTTCCATTATATATATGTAAATATTTCAAGGAAAATTTAAAGCCACGTTCTATTCTCAGCCTTACTGCCAGGATACTTATTATGCGCTTTCTTCGCTAATGTCTAGAGCGGTTACTGTATATGATCTAGTTTTTATCGACAAGCCTCAATGTGAAAGTCTAAATTTACTAATCCATTTAATAAAGCGCAAAACAAAGGAGTCCATTTTAAGCACTTGAGATGTGCTTGTTCGTGCATGTCGTTGAAAACGCAGAAAAACTGCTGTATCGAGGGACTGTAAAAAGCAGGCAGTAATAATATACCTTTTTTTTTTTTTTTTTTTTAAAGCGCAAATGCGCTGAGTATATGTCGGCGCGAGTGCGCTATCGCTGCGCCACTCTGCACAGCGGCACAGCTGCTATGTATAAACCTAGTCCCTGCTGACCAATTAGCTGCAAGAATTACTGCTTAAGGTGTCATGAGATTGTCAGCAACAATCTTTATGCCTTGCTGACACATTTGATATCAATTTCTGTAGGGAAAGTTATATCATATTTACTTTTATTATTATAACACCGATAGATGGGTAGATAGATAGATTAGTACTGTATAAAATAAATGCTGTTCCGGTCCACTTGTCTTTTGGTTCAGGCGCTAATGTCTATTCTTGTCCAGTAGATGTCGCTCTTTATCCTATAATTGAGGGATGCATCATTGAATCAGTCTCCATAAACTACGACGGCGTTTTAGTGCCACGTTTAAAAACACAAACAAACAAAACAAAAAACTACGAGATAAAAGTCGAAATATGTCGAGAATAAATTCGAAATGATTTGAGACATTTTTTTTTGGAGTTTTTCATAAAATATCACTACGACTTTATTCTCAAAAAATGTGAAATCCTTTTTTCTCATAATAGTAACTTTTCTCGTAATATTTCTAACTTTATTCGCGTAATTTCGACCTTATTCTCGTATTATTTCGAACTTTATTCTCGTATTCTTTCGAACTTTATTCTCGTAATATTTCTAATTTTATTCTCGTAATTTCAACTTTAATCTCGTTCAATTTCGACTTTAATCTCGTATTCTTACTTTTAACGTCGTAATAAGCACAAACGAGCCAAAACATTTTTAATTGATGCATAGACAAGTAAATGTGTTCACAAATAACATGACCTGACATGGATTCATCACGGCCAACACGATGAGCCGACAGAAGTAGAGTTTAATAATTGCCATTATGGCCTACATAACAAGTTCAAGCTATTGACTTGCTAAGTGTCCAATGTCCTAAGCACCTGTTCTAATAGCGAATGCAGTTGTGCATGTTGTTATTGTCAGCTTTCCACAACGCTTTTATGAACAGCACATGACACTCCTGTAGAAGTTTGGAAGATGTAAATGTTTATGATATTGAAACACATGACGTGTGAATGCTGGTGTATAGGAACTCAACACTGATGCACCCCAGGCCTCCTCACCCAACATTAGTGTCTGATCTCTAATCCTAGCGTAGCTGAATGAGAAAATCCGCACAGCCACACACTCCACAATCTGTTTGGAATTCTTTCCATTCGTGTTGAGGTTATTACAGGAGTGGGGATGTAGTGGCTCAATGCTAAGGCTCTGGGTCAGTGATCATAGGGTCTGGGTTCAAGCCTCACACCAGGCAAACTAACGTCACTGGGTCCTTGAGCAAGGCCCTTAACCTCACTTGCTCCAGGTGCACTGTATGTCCCTGCATTCTGACCCCAGCGTTCAAATTCATATGCTGGGATATGCAGAATAGAAACATTTCACTGCGTGTATGTGATAAATAAGATCTGAAAATGAAAAATGAGTGAGGGAAAAAACCCACATCTGGATGTAATGCTCGGGTGTCCCAGTACTTCTGACCACACGGTGGAGTACGTTTTAGCCGACTCAGTTGAACCAAATGAGCTTCATACCACAAGTTCCGAGTGCTGCTTGGAACTTAAGAGGTTGTCTGTCCTACATAACTTTGCGTCTGCACGAGGCGGTGGCTGTGTTTCCTGTCTTCCAGAACACGGTGATGTAAGAGCACTTGATGTAGGTGTGCACAGCCAAATCCTAACACCTAGAGTGTTAAAGGAACAATTTGCTCCATCTGAGTCCAGCTGGTTTTATCTGAGCCCGATAGGTGTTAATTTAACACGGGGGATTTTGCTTTGTACCGCTTTTCAAAGCCTGATGAAAGAATGAGGACATGTTATTTCCTGCTTTAATTCCCACATCAGCTACTTTATCCTGACTCTAGACCTGGATCTAAATCTGTAGCGTTCACACGCTCTTTTAGCTTTCGCTAATCAGCCGTTTAGTTTGAGGTTTGGGTCTGTGTCGGTTTGAGAGTAAGCGAAAGAAAACAAGTGAACAGCAGGTGTGTGTGTGCTTCTTGATTACATTTCTGGCGGCTGCTTTGTGTGTGTGTGTGTGTGTGTGTGTGTGTGTGTGTGTGTAATTAGTGATGAATTATTCATGTTGCTTTGAAGCACTGATCTCTTCATTACAGGGAGTTTAGACAACACTGATTAATTTTGGAGATCACAATCCAAAAGTCTCTCTCTGTCTCTCTCGCTCGGTGTGTGTGTGTGTGTGTGTGTGTGTGTGTGTGTGTGTGTGTGCTACAATGTCCACTTTCTCAGTTGTTTTTCAGGGCATTTGTGTTCCCATGGAAACAAGTTTAGATATCTGTACATGTCACTCACCGGCTAACGCTCCATCAGGCCTTTTATTTTTAGGCCTTTGATTTATTTTCTTTCCTTCCTTGACTTTGCATCTTTCCGCCATTACGCCACCTACTGACAGATTCGATATATTATGTGTAGATCTGTGATGATAACGATACTGATTTTGTTTGATAGCTATGTCTGTTCATCATGTCAGTGTCTTACTGAATGACAGTTACCAAATGACTACCGGTTCTGTTTAACATCATGTGGCTTTGGGGGAACAGGCGTAAATATAATCACAGTTCGAGTGAAAACAGAGATCTAGGATTAGCTCTTTAATTGTCTCCGGGTCCACTGAGATGGTTGTGTAACGTGAGATAAGCTTTCAGTTTCCTGGATGTCAGACTTTTATGTAAGTGGTCTCTACGTTTGGTGTGTTTTCATTCCGATCACCTTAATTTAGTCTAGCTAATGGCTCATTTCTCTGTCAAGGGCCTTTGAGGCTTAAACACTTTCATGCAGCATTAAAAGCTCTTAGTCTTTTTTGTGTTTGTGAGAATTTTTTTTTCTCTTTTATTTCTTATTTCCTGGACAATGGTTTTCAATTGATGTAAGCTTTCTTTAGGGCTATAGTCATGCAGGTTGAGCTGAAGCTATTAACTGTTACTGTTAGCTATTAAATATAGCCCTAACCCTATCCTTTTATAATACACATCGATCAGGCATAACATTATGACCACCTTCCTAATATTATGGTGGTCCCCATTTTGCTGCCAAAATAGCATTGACCAGTCGACGCATGGCCTCCACTAGATCACTCAATGTCTGTCTAGTGTCCAGCCGGTTTGTTACCACATGATTTCATAAAGTCGTATAAAGGCTTGGTTTGGCTTGAGGGAAGGAAGTAAACCTACTACATGAAGCTACAGTGTCTCACGGCATGTGTGTGTGTGTGTGCGTGTGCTGAGTAATCAACAGTACCCAAGTTGGAAAGGTGATTCAGACTTTTAGGGTAAATGTCGTTATGTAACGATGTGACACACGCGCACAAACATACACACACTTATAGACATTGATAAGTCACAAATGGCACAAATTCGCCTTCGGTTGAACACATCCTGTTTAATTCCAGAACACATTTTGCATCCATTGTATTTTTAGACGGCTCTTAAAATACAGAGGTAATAAACATGTAGATCATAAAATCTGAAGGAAGACGTCTAGGACTTACATAATTTATTTAAAAAATAAAAGGAAGAAAACGATGAAGGGATGAACTACTGTCCATGCATTATAGCGCATCATAGTGAATCATGTGACCTTTGGGTTCATTTCTGTTCTAAATAATTCGACAATTTTATTCATCACTATGTTCGACAAAATAATCTGGACTACAGAATGAAACTTCCATTCTCAACCCTAACTCATTTTATTACACATTGCATATTTGATCTTGTCTTTTATTTCATTACTGTACAGCTAATAGAATATTATAGCAATAAGTAGTGAGGGGTCTGATTTAACATGTGTACAGATGACTCTTGGTATGAGATGTATAGATTCTGAGACGTTGGGATTAAACCTTACGCTGTATTCAATCATATTTACTTCTCTTTCTCGTCCTTTTGACTTCAGCCATCTGTAGCATAAATATTATAATATATTTATATATTAAAATATATAAAAAATATATCCCTATATATTACATAAATATATATATATTAAATATAAATAAATAAATATAACCCTATATATATAATAACCTAACCCTATATATTAAAATATATAAATGTAAAAAACTCCCAGCCTACAACACGTAATAACTTCTATGAGGACAAGATCAAAATTACCGTAATATAACGTATTGCTTTTAAAAAGTGTTCGCGTCCCCATAGAACTTATTACGTTTTGTAGTCTGAGAGTTTTCGGAGAGTTACGGCCTTGTACCACGTGACTGCTGCAACTCACGCAGAAGCAGAGAAAATGCATTTGCTCAACTGTTACTTGTAAGTTTTTTTTCTTTCTTCGTATTTATTTTATTATTGTATATTATATTATATCTTAGACTTAAATTCGTCACATTCTTTAACGCGGACTCATTTTTCCATCTGTCGCTATAGAAACGGATAATCCCGAGTCCGAAGACGTGAGCAGCACCGAGTTGAACATCGTGACATTACGGTAATAACGATATGGCGCGAACGTAGCATTATCTCTCATGTTGATGGTATTAGGACAGAAATGGATTAACGTTTCTCTGAAGAGTAACAGGGGAGTGAGATGCTTTAATGTTAAAACCAGGTATCCTAGCTGTATCACCAGAACAGCAGTACATCTGGCAATCGAGAAACCTGGAAGCCAATCAGAAACTAGGATGTGTGAGGCAGAGCCAAGCCCAAGTAGGTTTGATGATAGGAACCCCGATGTCACTTTCGAACCAAAAAAAAAAAGATCTGATCTGTTTAAGTAAAGTAACATCATCACACGAGACAGACTAAAAATAAATAAATGGATGATTTAATGAAACGTTGCTGAATTTCCCTGAGCCAGATTCCCAGATGAACACGACAAAGCTCTGGTGCTTCTCTGCCTTTTTCTCTAGTATTCCTCTCTTTTGGAGAACAAGGGCGTCTTGTAATTTGTCTCAGTGAGACCTCTAATTTATTAAAATGATCTTACATAATGCCATCTTTATTTAATCAGGCACACTCGTTTTCTCCCACAGAGAGACGTGATGGATGGGAGATGAGTGGGTGAACTCTCGGCTCGTTTATTTCTCCTTTGTTTCGCATATCTCGGTGAAGCCCGGCCCTCCCCGACCTTTGTGTAATTTGTAAAAGAGCGAGGTATCTGGGAGATGATCATCACGCTCGGCACTAATAGCTGCAGTCGTTAGGAGTGTATAGGACTGTAACGTATTACCGAAGATGGGATGGTGCTGCTGATATCCTTTATGGCAAGAGGACCATCTCATGAGTCATGCGTGAAACATACACACTTTAAATATTGGGTCCTATGGATTTATCATCTGGCAAATGTTTAGTAAAAAAAAATTTTTGAATTTCTCATAGGATTATATTTCCATATGAAGACAAACTGATTTGAATGATTACCATGTGAACTTTTTAATCAAGGTTGAATTTCACATACGATTTCTATTAATGACGCGCGTGCATGTGATGTCTTTACAGATCCTTTCTTTAATTTCCTACGGTATTTTTAATCCGATTCACATACGCTTTTTTCTCCTTATTATTTCACTTAATGTTTTCTATTCAATCTTTTTCACACAAAATTGATTTATTTAAAAAAAATTAGTCACGTGTGACGATTATTAATTGTTTATTTGAGATGTGATTTTTTTAAATGTTTCCTTTAAAATCACTTGTGATTTTTTACTGAGTAACTTTAAACTATCATGTTTTTATGATTCATTTATAATACCATACGATCATAAAATGATTCATATGTGATTTTGTTTTCCATTCATTTATTAATGAATGCCATATTAAAATGACATTTTTCATAGGATTCATTTCAAACGTGTAATTGAAAGAAGAGAATTATTTTTTGATCGTTCATTTCTTTTCGGATGTTAGTTATTTTCACCATGATTCCTTTTTGATTCACGTGCTGTTTGTAAACAATGAGTCATAACGATTCGTTTAGCACATTTTCTTACTTGATTCGGTTATTCTGCATTCTGTTTAGAACAATTCATATTTTTGTATAAGTTATTTTTGCATGAGCCAGTCATTTTTGTAGTGCGCTAAAAAAACATTTGAGTCAGCTGAATTTTTTTAATTGAATTTTAAATTGAATTCCAGCGATTTAGTTTCACACGTGAGTTTTCTACACATGACTGCTTTATTTGCATGTCTATATTGTAAAACGGCATTCCTAAAAGGCATATTTTAAAGTGAAAATGCACCTTCATATGTTTCAAATGTAATCAGATATTAATCCAGGTATTAATAATAATCAAAAATATTAATATGATCGTGTGCAGCAAAATATTAATACGATCTGTTCTGTTCTTATAAGGAAGCCATCGGTTAAGATTAACTGGAGAATGTTTGAAATTTCGCATCATCATCATCACCCTCACCATCTAGAAGATAAGTAACGCTCTGTATTGCACTGTGCCCTTGTACATTAATAAGCCTTTAAAACGATGAGGCCTGCTCATTCTCTTTAAATCCTAGTAAATATCTCAGAGATATAGAGATATTTAAACTAAGATTTTGTTTGCTTTAATTTAAGAACCTGTTGTTTTTGTTTTTTTTATAAAAAAAAAAAAGTTCATTTCATTTCAAATGTAATCATATACCAACATTCATCGACGGTTCTCCCCTCCGAGCTTCGTCTGCTGTGCAAGAGAGTGCATCCTGAGCACGATCGAGTGTGTGTGTGTGTTTGGAGCTGGACGGGTCATCTGTGTGTGGAGGATAAAGTATTATTATTATTATTATTATTTTTTTTTTAGAAAAATCAAGATTATTTTTCAAACACACACAGATTAATCTACACACATCTGAAGATATAAGATACGATATCGCTTTTCTAGCTAGCTGCTAGCCTGGGTGCCATCTCGGTTTGGAAATGAACGGATTGATTTCAACGTTTCCTCGAGTTGGTTATTTGAAATCAGTTTTATTGAACATGCAACCAAAATGTTGGTGAGTCATCGAAGTGCTACAGCGTGCAACCAAAAATATATTTATTTATTTATTGTTGTTTGTTTATATATTTATATGCTTATTTATTCAAGTTAACCTTTTTTGCTTCGAGTTACACCAAACAAAAGGGATTATGATTCTACATTTGCAGCATTTGGCAGGTGCTCTTATCCAGAGCCAGTTGCAGAGTTTGAACAGTTGAGGGTTAAGGGCCTTGCTCAGGGGCCCAGCAGTAGTAGCTTGGCAGTGCTGGGAATCGAACCCTGGTCTTTAGATTAACAGTCCAACACCTTAACCACTGAGTTACCACTTCCCCCAATTCTAATGTTGTCCTCATGTGTGTATGATGGTGTAAGAAGGATCTATTGTCAGGTGGAACCATAAGAAGGTACCCATAGTATGTATTACCAACTCAGGCACCCAGGATAGCTTGGTATTGCATTAAGATATAAAGTAAAGCTATCATTGCAAACTACAGCATGGAACAAGGAATCCTAGTTCAAGTTTTTTTCTACAGGAAGGCCTTTTAGCAACAGTCATGAACATAGCAACACCAGCCCTTGACGACACCACGGCGCTAAGTCAGCAGGGGTCAAGTGGTTCATATTGGCACTTGCTTTGTATCTGTCAGTTTATACTGAAACTAGAGGGACAGACCGGATCTACGTTAAAATATAAATCTGTTGAGATGAATGACAAGGAGCAGCGGGGTCGGAGGTCATATCTCAGACTCTTTATGGTGCGATCTCTGGTCAGAGTTCAGGCTTGCTGATAAGGTTTCCATCTCAGTCCCCAAAATTCCCCTTATGCCGTCTTCCTCGTCTTCATCCCTGCTGAATGCCAACTCGTTCTCATAACAGAAGTTAGACCTGGAGTGCAACGACTTGCTGTCCTCAATATCTTTGGCACTGCAGCTCGGTGTAGAGGGCACCTCATAAGTCTTGTGGAAGTGCGTAAAGTCTACCTTGTAGTGGTTCTTCTCCTCAAACACTACCGGCTCAAAGCGGTGACCCCATAAGATTTCGCTAGACAGGTAGGAGCTGCGCACCTGAGCGGTCATGGCCGTAGCCTCGACCATACCCTCGAGGATCACTACGATCTCGAAGTCTTCATTGGCCAGGTCTTGTTTGCTGATTCCAAACAGTGGGCTCTCCTCATTTATCTCATGGATGATGGTCAGAGGCGAAACCAGGAAGATGCGGTCGATACCTTGGTCGTAGCCAACGTTGATGTCGATCTGGTCAAGTGGGATGTACTCGCCCTCTTCCGTCACTCTCGGCTTGATGAGCTGCGCCCGAACGTGGGCCTCGACTATGTGGCTTTTGCGCAGGTTTCCTACACGCCACATCAAACAGAGCTTTCTGTCACGCATCGCAATGATGGCGTTGTTCGAAAATAGCAACGTCTGCGCACGCTTTTTGGGTCGGGCCATTTTGGCCATGATGGCACCAATCATGAACGCGTCAATGATGCACCCCAAAATAGACTGTACAACTACCATGAATACAGCCAGCGGGCACTCTTCAGTCACGCAGCGGAAACCGTAACCAATCGTGGTCTGGGTCTCGACTGAGAACAGGAAAGCTGCCACAAAACTGTTGACTTGCATGATGCAGGGTGTGAAGTCTTCACTGGAGGTTCTGTCAAAATCACCATGTACAAGTGCAGTGAGCCAGAAAATGAATCCAAATGCCAGCCATGACAGAACAAAGGTGAGCGAGAAGAGGAAAAACATCCAGCGCCAACGGATGTCCACGCAGGTCGTAAAGATGTCGGCCAGGTAGCGCTGGGATTGCTCTTCCATGTGCGAAAAGCTGACGTTACACTGTCCGGTTTTGCTAACGAAGCGGCTGCGAGGCTTTCTCCGTGTCTGGATCTTACCATTTCCAAAGCCATTGCCGAGAGCAGGCATGTTCCGGTGGTGATGAACCTCCTCCGACGACGATAGCACGATGTTGTAGCGAGGGATCTTTCCCACACTCATGCCACCCGGCGCAGTCAGGACAAACTAGTGGTTGGGATACCAGGCGTATGTCACTCCTGCAATCAGAAGGACCTGAGAGAAAGCAACAGGTGAGGTCAGTCATTTGAGCACCTTGATTACAATAGTGTACTTTTTAGATGCAATCAATGGCAGGTTTTATACCAAAACGTGAATTAGGCTCGATTTGATAACATATTTATTCCCAGTATCCCATTGCTTTAAAATGCTTCGTTTGTAATTGTTGCAAGTATAGCAGCTAAAAGGCGACTACTAATACTAAATATTTAGTAATGTTATCATTTCTCAGCTTGTTTGTGCACACCAAACCTCCCGACCCCGTCCTTCCCATATAGGCTACAGTGCCATAAATGTGTCTCGATGGAGCGGATGATGATGTTAGCGGCTAAACTAACTCAGCATTGTGAATAAATCATAAGTGAAAGTTACACTTACAGATACTTCTTAAAGGCTATTATAACAAGTGCTAATGTTCGAACCTGTGTAGCATATAAGCTAGCTAACAAAACGTAGCACTAACATTATTCAGTGTTTCACGTTAGAAATGTAGATACTTTTCCTTTAAAGCGCTATTTCTTATTAATGGAAAAACTGTTTTGTGTATATACGTTGGAGCTAGAAATTTTTTTTAAAAGATCCTATATGGTATGTTTGATTGTTGTTGGTTTTTTGACAATACCATAGATATAGATATTCTTACGCTCTCATAAAAAACCTACATCGAATCATGTGTAACAGCAGAATGCATTAAATATTACATAATAAGATATTAAGAATTTGATATAAAAGATATATTAAATGTTAAATTGAAGAAATCAATAAAATAAATAAATAAATAAACTCGTCGGAAAAAAAGAACCGTTAATAATTAAATAAAAATGATGTGAAACAGATACTGAACCAAATTTTTTCCAATGCATTTCATTTAATTAAATTCAATGTGTTCAAGTTGTTCCTACTGATGTTGGATGCTTTATTTAAATACATACACATTTAATACGTAATTATTTAATAAACTAATTTTAATTCAATACAACAAATGCAGAACCAATAAAATTGCTTTTGACAAGTTTACAGCGATATATGGATTGAAAAACATAATTAATGCTGCATAAGAAGCTTCCAATCTGATTAAAAAAAAAAAAGAAAAAAAAGTCTAGCATCATGTCATGAAATGAATTCGCACTAATCACGTCGCTCTGAATTGTTTAGCTATTTTAAAAACGATGTTCGCACACGCCGTTACTTTCAGCACCTCTTATAAAAAAAACAAAACAAAAAAAAAACGTCTGAGACCAAAGTGGAAGTGATGAAAGCAGATTTCAAGTCAAGTGTTACTGATGTGTTACTCTGGGATTATGTGCACAGCCCGAGTGTTTCCTTGCGTAGCTATAAATGCGCTCGTCTGCACCGCAACAGATGCAACAACGTAAAATTAGCCGATTTTCACACTTTTCCTGCAAAACTCAAATCCACACCTCCCTTCAGTGCAGCGGCGCTTTACAACTGTCAGCTTCAGTGGGGGTGAGGATTAAACTACGCTACACTTCACATCCCTGATCTGCATTACATCCCTCAGTACTATATTCTATTTTTTTGGTAATCATTGCCAAAATATGGCTGTTCACGATGCTGTGAGTCCTGTTTTTGGAAGCTGCCCATGGGGTCCGGATTTAGGCGCCCGGTCCTGGCCTGACTCAACTGATCAGCCTTTCTAATAATAGATGCCTCTCTCACAGATTCTAGAGACATACACACGTATACACACACACACACACACATCCACTTCCAAAGGTCTGGGTGACACACTGTACTCATGCCAGAGGCTTATGCACATGCACTTGAGGCGCTGCTATATCAGTCAGTGAGAATATCTGAGGAGCCTCAGGTCAGGAAAAAAAACAATATGAAGAATACGGAGCCACATCATTTGCTCTGACACACACATGCACACGCACACGAATACACATCATTTGCTCTGACACACACATGCACACGCACACGAATACACACGGCTTCATCCTTACAGTTCATAGGAATAAAAGAATCAGATGAAGATATGAAGGGATATAGAAGTTACCATGGCAACCGGTCTGGTAGAGGTTGTGTGTGCATTGTGTGAGTGTTTGAGAGGGGTGACTGCCGGCTTCATACAGTGGTATTTTAGTCATCCTCCAGGTGGCCAATCACTCAGAGAGAGAGAGAAAGAGAGAGGGAGATACAGAAAAAGGGAGAGAAAAAGAGAGAGGGCAAGAAAGAGTGAGAAAGAGGGAGAGATAGAGAACGAGAGAGAGAAAGAGAGACAAAATGAGAGAGATAGAGAAAGAGAGACAAAGAGGGAGAGACAGAGAAGACGTAAAAGAGAATTGATGCGTTACGGGTTGCAAGAGAAGGAGAAGTGAGAGGCAGAGTTCAGTTTTTGGTGCCGAAAAGAGAAACACCTGTTACTGCAGTGAAACTGGCGTGGTCACCGCTTCCCGTAGAGATGGCAGGTAGCAACATGGCTGAATGCTCCGTGTGGCCTGAAAGAACAGCTCGGCCTCTCCGAAGTCCAGTATTCAGCACAAACATACTGCACTGCGCTTCACCTGCTGCTACATCATGTTTTTCTAACCCGTCTAAATGTAGCTTTTAAAATTTCAAATAAAACAACTTGAACATTATTATTATTATTATTATTATTTTGCCGTTTTTTTTAATGAAAGTTATATTAATCTCCATCCACATTGGATCCAACATTAAATCCATGAAAAGTCACATGGACAGACCATGGGAATAATTACTTTAAATTAAAAAATTATTTAATTAATTCTAAGAAATAACTAAATTAATTAATTAAACACATTTAATATTTATAATTATGACATATGTGACATTAAACCGTTTGGTTAAAGCTTTTGTGTTAAAAACAGGTTTTCTATTTATATACTTCATACGTTGTATTTGATTCATTGACCCGTGTGAAAGCTATATACAGTATGACTACATGTGGTGTACATGTGTATGGCTACACGGTTCCCATTATTCCCGGCTCCATCCTGTCAGATTTCTCTAATTTACATATATTATCTGAACACCTCACAAGGAAAATGTGTACACGTAAGGTTAGGGGTTGAGGATATGCAGCTTGGGTGTATTTTTTTTTTTTTTTTACCCTATTTGTAATGCATGCAAAGTACTGCAACTTTATGCTAGTTACCTCACCCACTGGTAGACAGATTGCTAGAGCAATCAGTTAAGGAGATTTCAGAGAGAATTTGTACAAAAACATTTGGTGTTCCGTCGGTTGAAATTCTCTTCGCATCTCGGTAACACTCTTTAAGTTAAGTGTTCTAAATGTATTTATATCGTCTGTGGAAGACATAGGACCCAAACAACTTCGTCCAGTCAAAGTGTCCGGTCTGAACATTACGACAGGCCGTCCTACCTGACTGTCAACATTTGTGCATGTGCGCGTTCATGTGTTTCGAAGGAGGAGTGTATTTGGAAAGTTTTTATGCAGAGAAAGCTGTGCTTTGGCTTTCAAAGCTAACTTGCTATTGTTAGCCTCTTCAAAATCTCTTACCCTACCTTAAAGTGCCTTTCTAGATCAGGTGATCAGGAGACAGGGTCATTATTTGATGCAATTAAAGGTCAGAATTGTAGAATAATAATAATAAAAAAAAAACAAGCCCAAAGAATGGCTCAGAAAAGATCACGGACGGAGTAAATAAGACCAGAGTGACTAAAGTCACCAAGGCCAAATATCTTATTTCAATTTATAGCTGCCATCTATACTCGTATATTCCTTTAAACAAAAAGCCAAAGTGCAGACGTTGTGTCCATGATGTACAGAAAGATTTAATTGTGAAGTATATTGCAAAATAGGATTACACAGTGGATAAGATCTGTACAATAGAGGTGTGAGAGCAAAACATGTGTGTTCTTGTTCCTCACACACAGGGTGTGTGTGTGTCTAGCTTTGTTTTATGTCATTTTGTTGCGCTGAACATTTCGTTGAAACCTGGCAAAAAACATCTGCTGTGATCCATTTATAACACGCTGCTAGATTATACGGGGGATGACCGGATCATGATAACTCTCAACCTCCTTCTCCTTCCGCTATAAATTCACAGGAACGCAGCATGTCACGTAAATCAAGTTCCATTGCTTCTCAATTTACTTTAGATTAAGGCTATGTTATTATTAATGCTGTACAGATTTATAAAATATTTATGGTTGCTTCTGAAGGAATTTGACATTTTGTTCTTTTTTTGGTACAGGTGCTTCGGGCTCCTAGTCTACATTAGTTGAGATTTGATGCTTCTAGCAACATATAGTGCTTGTGCTTCCTGTTTTAGCGCCGGTATTTTAATTGGCTTATACGGTTATGGCGTCGGAATTCTGATCAGAAAGCTGTGAGTTTGTATTCCCAGACCACCATCTTGGTGCCACTGATGGACCCTTATGCAAGGCCCTTAACGCTCGTTGGCTCAGTTGTATAAGTGAAATAACTATACGTCGCACTGGATGCAGGGGTGGATTTAACCAATAAGCTACGCAACCGCTGGGAATTAGGGGGCCCTCAAACAAATATTACTTATTAGTACTTATTAGTTGTTTATTTGTAAATTCAAATTTTATTACTTACATTGAGGAAAATAAAAGTTACAGATATTTTTAATTGGCAGTTTATTTACAAATGTAGACAAAATATATATAGGAAAAGAGGGTTTGAGTTCAAATTTGACTTTTGGGGCCAGGGACCGATCAACCGCTTAATCAGTAATCGGGGGCTTAGGCCCCTGGCAAATTCCAAGCAGTCTACATAAGACGTATATTAATTATTCAGGCTTTTCGGTGAATTCAATTGTATTTAATTATTTAATTGACAAATTAAAAGCTCATGGTAACATGCAGTTTATTTACAAAAAGAATAGAATATAGATAGAGAGAGAGAGAGAGAGAGAGAGAGAGAGAGAGAGAGGAAAGAGCAATAGACAGAAAAAAGACAGAGACAGAAAAGGAAAAAAAAGAGTGTTTTGAGTTCAAAGTTGGGACCCCATACATGAAATCACTTAAGAGCAGCCAAATCATTTACATTTACAGCATTTTGCAGACGCGACTTACAACCGAGCAGTTAAAAGTTAAGGGCCTTGCTCAGGGGCCCAGCAGCTGTAGCTTGCTTGGCAGTGCTGGGGATCGAACCCTGGTCTTCAGATCAGCGTTCTAACACCTTAAGCATTAAGCTACCATCACTAAATCAGTAAAGCCGGTTAGGGTCCTATACCTGGAATTAGGGCCCCCAAATCACAATGTCTCTCCTGATTGGATAAGGGCGTCTGCCAAATGCTAAAAATGTATATTAGTAGCGTGTGGAATAATGGGAAACGTAGGAGTTGATTTAGATTTAATCAAAGATATTAGAATGCATAGACTTCCCAGCTGTTTTACAGTACAAGCCTTGTGGAAACAAAGCATTTGAGATGTCCGGTCACGTGCAGATTTGATCAGGGAAGCGGAGGAAGCATGATTAACTCTGACTCCACTTTTAGAATCGAGTCGAACTCGGCTCGGCACTCAGATAAGAACCCAACTCCGAGACGCATCTAAAAATCCCATTATCTGTAATAAACCTGAGAATCGGTACAAATGGAATTTGGTCCAAAGTCAGCGCAGTTTTTAGTCACTCACGTGCGGTAGAAACGAATCTGTCCAGCTGGTTCATCCTCAGGCAGCTCGGCTCACGTTATCTGATGATGAAGCGTCCTGAACGAAATCGGCGGCTGCCCTTTTAATATTCTTCTGGCACTTGATATGGACATGATGGATGGAAAAGTAAATCGGGACAAGTAACTCAAAAGAAGTGACTCTCTGTTTGAGTCGCGCGGGAATAAAATCTCATTAGGCGGCCGAACGCCAACACGAGCGCATTTTGCTCCATTTGTCGGGTTTAATAAACTTCATAAGCGACGACTAATAACATTTTCACCATATGCGCCGTGCAGTAACACGATCACAAGCTGCATAGGGAGACTTAAAAGAGTAGCTGCAGCGCGTGAGCTGATTAGAATCCCTTTAATTAAACTTTTTTTTTTTTTTAAAGCTTGAGTGACTTTTGTCGGTCAGAGTTTAGGATATACAGTACAAACTTCTAAACAGTCACAGATTTCCGAATTGTAAAGAATATGTTATATATAGACTTTTTACAATAATTTTTCTTAGAGACAGGGAGCTGGAGCTGACGTCACAGTCAGGGCGGGGTTTACTGAGGGAAACGAGAACGCCGCAAGCACGAGCAGCTGATCAACAAGCTCGGGGGAGATTTCACATACTAAATGCCGCGTGCCAGGATCGACGTGATCTCCACCTCCTTACACTCCTGCTTTATTATTATTACTATTATTATTATTATTATTATTATTATTATTACTTATAATAGTCATATCTTTTAGTAACTGATCGTTCCTGAGACCCATCGGTTCAGTAACTATAGTGAAGCGAATGGAACAGGTGTGTAGTTACTAGAGTGAAGAATCTCTGGGGCTTTTGGTAGGTTAATGAGTGCGCGCTCGCGGGCGCGCACACATACATACATACGCACAGATACAGCGTGTACCAAACTGCGTGTCATCCTCTTTACTCATCCTACACTATGATCACACTTTGGCTACAGGTTGCAAAAATCCCTACTCATACTGTTTATAAGACAGATCTCAAGTAACCATGATACCAATAATAATAATAATAATTATTATAATCATCATCATCATCATCATCATTGTATTCTTCTTACCTTTTCTTCAGTGTGTATGTGTCCAGCTTATCCAGAAAGGCTAAAAGCTTTCTATTTTCTTTGTCACACTCCAGTCAGAAGCATGATTTAACACCCCCCAGGGGTTCCTTAAGGGTTCACCTGTGAGTAGAACCACTTCTGTAAACTCAACAAGCTTCTGTCATAGTCCTGCACGGTCCTCATCCTCATCAACATTACCTGCACAGCACACACACACGGACACACGGCATGTACTGTACAAATCTGCCAGGTGCTCGGAGTGTAGGTGGTGCAGAGACGTGGTTTTAGAGCTCGGGGAAGGTTGCCTTAATGTTCCTTTACTCTGGTGTTCATTTCATGTTCCGCTCGTGCACTGTGAAGCTATGATGAGGCTCGTTGTGTTCTCCAGTGTTTCGGTGCAACCAGTGATCCCCCTCCCTTCTGCTAACTGAGCTAGCATTTCATGTGAGGTTTTTTTTCCCCCACAACATCTCTCTCCCTCTGTCTGGTTGTCTGTCTATTGCTCTTTCTCTTTCTCTGTATGTCTGCCTCTCTCTCTCTCTCTCTCTCTCTCTCTCTCTCTCTCTCTCTCTCTCTCTCTCTCTCTCTCTCTCTCTTTAAAGTTGGCATTTGCAGGGCTCTGCCATTTACAGATGTTGCCTCATATAAATCATGATATACATACAGGTGCACAAATTCTAGGACCCATGTAAATTTTTAAACACACACACACACACACACACACACACACACACACACACACACACACACACACACACACACACACACACAC
>JAOUQX010000019.1:13232450-13242715 GCA_028566295.1 Liobagrus marginatus | reverse complement strand
GAACAAAGAGTGTAAAGTCATGTAAAGATGAACAAAAGTACTCTGAATAGAAGCCCAGGAGAGATATTGTGTGTGTGCGTGTGTGTGTGTGTGTGTGCGTGGTGTGTGAAAAGCAGTTCTTTTTGTTTTTAAGTCAAATTGCTGAATGTGTGATTTCACAAAGTCATTTCCAGATTCCACGTTCACACACCATAGATCACTAGCTCTCAAACTGGTGTCCATAAAATGTAGTCAGGCCGTCTGGGATTTTCAGTGTTTCAATCTATTTAGTCTGGTGTAAATTGTAAATAAAATATATATTTCATTTTTTAAAATTGCTTTCAGTTAGCCCATTTCTATACCCACTTAAATAGGTTTAAACCAAAACAATCATTTATAAGGACAGCTGGGATTCGGACAGTCGAAAGCCTAAAATTCTGTTACTGTTATAAATAAGAATCATAAATATTTTTCTACTTATATAAATATTGAGCCTAATATTGTAAAAAAATTAAAAATTCATAATAGTTAAATAGATAAACAAATTCCATCTGTATTTTCAAATCAAGAGGTCAGTGGGGTGTACATTTATTTACAGTATAGTAATGTTACAGCTATAGGGGTCCATGGCTGTGTGCCCATGGCTGGGTTTTTAAACACCCTGCTATACATCTTATAGTAAAAAGATATTTTCTGCTAGACTGTAGATCCACTATATGATCTATGATCCCAGGATCTTGTAGATCTACAGGATCCTGTAGTGAAAAGGTCTGATTTCTCTGAATCATTGATCATCAATTGGTAGATGTCTCTAAAGTATAGTTAAGAAAGTCTATTTTGCAAAGATTAATGTCCTATAGAAATACCAAGACAGATCAGGTTTAACATATGAGTAGCAAAAACAAACCTAATGACTAGCAATATTGTTAACCTGAGTTTAAACAAAGCCGTCATAAGAGCCGAGACAGGCGTAGGTTGGCCTTGCTATCTCTAACCCTTTGTCTTACTATTTTAAACACACATGCATACTTTTAAACTATGTGTGGGCAGGTCTGTGCATTCCTTTACTTGTTTTGCCATAATGCGATAATGAATGAGATTCATTTACACAATAAGGAAGCTTTAGTGCTGACTTGACCTAATTATACTATCCTATTTAACATGTACGAACACACACACCAGATAAGAGGAAATTAGGGTGCGCATTTATATGCTAAATGTCCCAGTCTAGACGAGTTCTAGTTCAAAGTTTATTTGTCACATGCACATCATACATAGTACAAGATGCAGTGAAACGCTTTTGTGTGAAGATTGTTACTGCGTGTTTTTTATTCATATCTTTTACAAAGGAACAGGAAATTCCAGCTGAATAAAAGCACAATAATTCGGGGAACATTCCCCTGACAATTCTTGCTGTATATTCAAACGCAAATTCAATTTAAAAATCTCAGTATCGTAAAAGACTTGTCCATAATATTTTCGGATCATTTAGAATACGACACCTTTTTTATTCCTTGAAATGTCTTTACATTCATGGTATCTATATGCGACTTTATAAAGTGACTTTTATGAAAAATATTTAAACTATTTTTAAAAAGACATCTTTATTGCTTCACATCAAGAAAATGGCAATACACAGGTTTAGAGGTTAAAATAAAGACATTTTTTATTCTTTTCGAAAAGTATGTGCCATATGTAGGTTTGGCTAAATGTCAATGTGAAAAAATTCAACAATTAAATTAGGAAATTGAGCAGCATGGTGGCAGAGTGGTTAGCACTCCTGCCTCCCAGCATGAAGTCTATGGGTTTGATTCCTGCCCATGGTCTGTTTATGTGGGTTTTCCCTGTGTACTCTGGTTTCCTTCTGTGTCTAAACACATGTGATTGGTCATAGGTGAATTGGCTACTCTAAATTGGCCATAGGACTGAGTGTGAATGGTTATCTGTCTCTAAGTATTAGCTGGGATTGGCTCCAGTAACAGAATACTGAACAGCATAAACACTAGACAAATGAAGGATAAAAAAAAAAAGATTTAATTTAATGGAGGATATATTAGGGTGCTAACAGGAAACTTTTTTTTAAAGAGAACTAGTGTCACACGTGTTATGTATGTAGTATATATTAATCAACAAGACTAACCAGTAAGCTTTGGAAACACCTTTTTTAGGTAATAAAATCTAATAACTTACAGTAGGCTATTACTTAATAAATTGATGTGTTTCGTCACTGACAGTTCAGTTGAGGGGAATTCTTTGAAATGCTCGTTTGGTTGACTGATTTTCCTTTTTCTGTAAGAGTCCCGGGAATTCCATGACATGCTTCTTTCGCTTTTGATTAACTCTGTTTCCACAACTTGTTTTGTTTCCACAAAAAACGGAAATGATATGCACTTTAAAATCCACATCCGGACCTCCGCCTAAATATGAGCATTGTGTTTTTCTAAGCACCACTCGTCATTTCCAAAAATGGCCAATCAGACTCGATTATTTTACGCACTTGCGTTACGTATGTGTTTCGTCACGGCGTGCGTCACCTTTAACCCCGCCCCCGGTACTGGAAAGAATTTTCCGTGATTCATGACAGCTTTTCCGTCAGACACGAAAAACGTTACGCTGCATTTGTGAAGTTACCTGTGGACGCTCATATCCGCGTTTGTTCTAGTTTTCGTCTATCCACGTCGAACAGCCTCAAAGAACTCATTTCAAAAGTACTAACAAGAAGAACATTCGACGTTTGTTTCAAAATCGAAACGGAATTACTACCACTGTTGTATAAAAATGGGACTATTTTTTGCCAAACTGATGACTGTGTTCGGAGATAGAGGTAAGTTCACGTTCAAGAAGCTTTAAATGTAAGTTTATTAAATAAAATAAATTTTTTAAATTATTAAATTAAATGTAAACGCAAGTAAGGCGTTAAATGTAAAATGAAAACTGTTGGCTCGAGGGTCCATGTTTGTTTACATACTAGTAGAGATGACATAGCCCTATGACTTACAACTATCAAAGTTATTATTTTTAGTTATTATAGTTATTAATAATTATTATTTATTAGTTATTATAGTTAATACTATCTTTAACTTCTCGGATGAATAAATAAATTGAGTTAAAAAAAAAACACTTTTTAATCCAAAGCCAAAGCAATAAATATATTGTAAATGCACAGTCAGCACAATTAAAGCTCCCCATGACTGAAAAAACGTTTGAAAAGCACTGACCTAAACTGATTAAATGCTCCTTTTGTTTTATCATCATTGAAATAAACTATTGTTTAGAGTTCAGGTCTTATTCATTTGTTATTTCTCAATTCTAATGTCAAGGCTTACCTGATTATCAGTACAGGGAATTTTCTTGTTGTCTTTACCTGTGCATCTGAGATAAGATGTTCTTCTCTCCATACCTGTGTAACCAAGATAAGCAAGTCACTTACATAAGCGGCTTTTGTCTTTTTAACACGACTACACCACATTGGAACTGCCTAAGATTTCACATTTATTCTCAATTACTATGTAAAGCTCTTTTCCTAATGGTCAAACCCATAATGTTCTTAATAAGGTAAAAGGGGATGTGAAAGTTCAGAAAAAGCCTTTCGCCATCAAAATATGCTTTCTAGCGCGCAGCTGAACTTGACATTTTGTGTTTTCCTTAGACAATATTGACGTCGCTTATCTATTCGTTTTTAAAAAGAAAGAAGTGTTAAAGAAGTCTGATAGTTTAAGCTTATTAACCTTATAATGTTCTGTAGCCTACTGAAAACATTTGTGGCTGGTCTCCTTCATTTCCATATTTATTGCAAATTGCAAAATTACATTGATAAAATGTTCAAATAAAAGGGTACAACATTTCTGACTATTAAAACATTAAACATGTTATCTGCCATTATTTGTATTGAATTACATGCAGGCCTAGCTTCAACTCATTTAGATTTAGTCGTCAAAGCATTTCACTGTATGTTGTACCACGTATAATGTACATGTGACAAATAAACTTAGAACTTTGAACTCTACCTAACAATTTTCCAGGTTAGTTTCAGGGCCTAACTTCCACTTAACTGATTGATCCTCTTAACACCATTTTCTCTCGTCATCTTCCAGAACACAAGGTGATCATTGTCGGTTTGGATAATGCAGGAAAGACTACCATACTCTATCAGTTGTAAGTATTTTTAACAATAAATTATGTACCGTATAAAATACCATATTTTTCTTAATTGAAAATGCTTCAGAATGCTGTGCTTGAACGATCTGCTGTTTTAGTGTTACAAAATAATTAAAGTTGCATGTGCTTAGAAGTATATGAAGGTGGTTTATGTAATGGTAACTCTCTCTCTCTCTCTCTTTCTCGTTTTTCTCTTTCAGTTTGACTAAAGAGGCTGTACATACCACTCCTACTATTGGCAGTAATGTGGAGGAAATTTCTGTCAAGAAAACACGCTTCCTTGTTTGGGACATCGGGGGTCAGGAGGCTCTTCGAGCCAGCTGGAGCACTTATTACTGCAATACAGCGGTGAGTGAGAGGGAGAGATTGTCTGTGTCACTTTCTTTAGTAGGATGATGTTCAAAACATCGGTACATCCACGATTAGCAAACTTTCCTATGCTAATTTATGTAAAGGCAAATAATCGATAAACTGTACAGATGAGTTTAATTTCTGGTTGTGTACCTACCTATATGTGTACATGCTTTGGGATAGGTGGTATTATTTATACAGTCACTGTTTTTCAGGGATTCACTACTAATTCTTGCCTGAGAGTAACACTGTTTCCATCTTTCAGATTGTGATTCTGGTAGTGGATAGCACAGATCGCGAGCGTCTGACGCTTACGAAAGAGGAGCTACATGCAATGCTTGCGCATGAGGTGAGCTCTTAGTCATCGACAGTGTTTCGTTTTATGTCATTAATGTGCCTTGTGGATGACATGATTAGATGAGATCATTTAAATCTAAACTTATCCACTCCAGGATCTGCAGAATGCTTCTGTGCTAGTGTTAGCCAATAAGCAGGACATGAAGAACAGCATGACGGCAGCGGAGATTTCCCACAATCTTACTCTCGGTTCTCTCACAGCTAACGCTTGGCATGTCCAGGCTTGCTGTGCTCTGACTGGAGAAGGGTAAGTGCCATGTTTTTGGAGATTTTTTTTTTTTGTGTGCATGGTAATATTTTTAAATGTTTCACCATTGCACCATTTCATTTCCGTAAATGTTTTTTTTTCTACCCCCCTGTAGTTTACCAGCAAGTCTGGACTGGATGCGTTCCCGGGTTGTAGCAAACTAGGTTGAATGGAGTTTGTAGTAGAAAAACCTGACTTTTTTTTTTCCCCATACGTGCCTACACTGTCATGAAACACTTTGAGTTGACTTTGGGGCCTATTTAGAGCCCCATTCAAACTTCACATTCTGCAATCGACATATGATACAACTTTAAGTACAGATGGATTGTGACGTGATTGAAGACACGTTACGTGATGTGATGTGTGTGTGTGTATATACACTGAAAAGTATGTTTATTTTTATGAATTCATGTCTTCATTTTAGAAGTTACATTGTTAATATTACAAACAGATTGTGTTGTCAGAGTAAGAGAATTTGCACTGATATTTGAATTCCAATTGAACTATGTATTTTTGCACGTGGCATCACTATACTACTTGACAGTAAGGATCACAGCCCATAAGTGTTTGGTGCTAAATTTATATTGATGTTGGTGCTAGTTTTTAAGCTGTAAATTTAAGCATTGCTTTGTTTTATATTAATATTTTATAGCATGTTATTTGTATTTTATGGATGGAATTTAAATGAAGTATTGACAAACTAAAATATTGAAAGCTGCTCGTTTAGACTTTAATTTCTGGTTTATTTTCATTTTGTACAAATAAAAATTGTAAAAACAAGCATCGATATGTTTTGATTTTCAATAAAATTAACTGTAATAGTGTTTAATATGTAATATTTGTCATTATTTGATATACAGATTCTTTATCGCTTTTACTATTTCAATTGACGTTTTACTAATGCACAATTAAACGCTGACTAAAAAAATAAAAACCATGGTCTCCTTACGCCACCTTCTGGTAGATTTATGCATTCTGTATTATTCTATTGTACAATATTACTGTATTTTACACACTGCATCTACAGTGACCGCACAGTTCCACTCTTTAGAGAAGATATTGTTTCTATTGCATATTCAGCTGTCTTATTGACCTATATCCACTTAATGAAAACATATTTATGTAGAAAGTTTGGTCCCATACATTTAACTCACTATCTTAGTTCTTGTACTGATTCTGCTCTTCATCACTCCTCTTGATGCAACCCATGCTGCTTAGCCATCTTCTGCATGAAGGAATTCTTGGTCATACATTATTCCTTCTTCCTTGCCCAGTGCCTTATGTTGTTAAATGATACAATATTTGGAATGGATTTCCAAAAATGTGAAAGTTAATTATAATAGGAACATGGGACTAAATCTGGACTGGGATGCTTATATTGTCCACCATATAGTTCACATAACTTGTGTTCACTAGCTTCCAGTGTCAATTCTACAGCTTACTATTTTAATATTAGTAAGCTATTTAATAATATAGCTACGTTGATTAGTTCTCCCTTATATAACTTTTTAGGTAAATCTGTGAACGGTTTGATGGTGGCATCAATGGTATAAGGCTCTGGGTTAGTGATCAGAGGGTCGGGGGTTCAAGCCTCGCACCAGGCATGCTACCATCATTGGGTCCTTGAGCAAGACCCTTAACCTCACTTGCTTCAGTGGTGCCGTTTGTTCTGGCTGACCCTGCGCTCTGACCTCAGCGTATTCTGACCAGCCTGCTGGGAAAGTAAGACATTTCGCTGCATGTATACAAAATAGGATCTGAAAATGTCAGTAATCATTCAGATCTTCATTTGTTATTATTATCTTTACCACGAAGCTAAGGTTTTCCCGCCAAATGTATAAACTGATGGGTTTTATACGTATGTGGATTATTTGTCTATAACTTCAGAAATTGCACGTGGTTTCACAATTTTGCTTATTTATACGTTAAATTTGGGACACATCTTTAATAGATATAAAAATTACAGCGCGCTCTCGTGCCGTTTGTGTCATGCGCAGGAACGCGGAACGCAGGATAGAGCTTTGACGTGCGCGCGCTTCCGCGCGATACTTGCGCGAGTCTGCTCGTTCGGTGACAGACAGCGGTGCAAAACATCACAAGCCGCCGCCTGCACTGGATTTTTTTTGTTCCGATACCTTCCGGAATTTTGCGTATATAACGAAACATTACAGTCGGGACTCTTTACTATCCTTTTCATCTCATTTGCCGCTCTAAGATTGTTTAAAAATGAATCCGTTGTGTAGTAGATGTAACCGAGTGGTGTATCCCACGGAAAAAGTGAATTGCCTTGACAAGGTAAGCTAACCAAAATGTATTTAGCTAAGTATACTGCTAACACTCGATGGCATAAGCAATCAGTGTTTTTCGAAGATATTTATATACTGATAAACAGCATTTCTACTTCCACGGGTTTTTTCTTAGGTTTAGGTTGGAACGGAAGCGGAACCAGGTAGCTAGCTAACGCCAAGTAGCTTGTTATGGTCGCGCAGTGAACAGGCTTGCTAGCTAGCTAGCTACGTTAGTGGCACATTGTCATTTGTCTCTGCGTTCGCTCGTTTGCCGTTATCTAAATGCATTCATTGCAAAGTAATGCTGATTTGCGAGTCATTTTTGTAACGTTATCATGTCTACTAAACAGAGGATGTTAGCGCGGGAGCGCGCCTGTGTGCGTGCACGGCCTCCTCGGTTGTTCAGAGCTGCAAACGAGACGTTTGACGTGTCACACGGTCCCTGCAATTTACTTCAGTACAAAACGGAAGTCCTCTAGACTACTGCACAGTATTCTGTTAAGTTACAGTTTTTCATGCAATAGCATTAATTTCAAACCGCTGCAAACACCTGGTCGATTTTTTCCCCATTGTTTTACATCGTTTGCTTTGATATATGCCTTTATTACTTGGAACATACAACTAAAAATAAGCTATCCCAGATAAATAATGTGCTCACTTTGGGTAATTTAGGGTTATTTGTATTTGCAAAGAGAAAAGTACGTTTTCTCTGGCATTAGGGAAAGTCAGCTCAACTACAGGCCATTACAGTCGTTTCACTGTGTGGAGGGGAACGGCTACATCAAGTAGCTTGGCTGCAAATACACTTCAGTCAAGTTGCCAAGTCATGACTTGAAACACAGCTTTTCTCAGTTAAAATCAAAAACCATCAACAGGATATCATTTTTCAACGAAAAATCCATATTTATTAAACTAAGAAGATTTAACATAAAACTATACCACAGTTTTCATGTAGGTAAACAAGGTGACTTGGCATTTTAAATAAATGGCCCAGAAGGAATGTCAGATTGTGTACATACAGAATGTCTAATGGTTCAGTAAATGCTACAAATAATGTCCCTTTGTCATCTCGGTGATTATTTCTTGAGCAGATATAATAAGAGAAATTGTTGTTGGTTTTTTTTTTTTACTCCGTTTTAGTTTCTGTTTTGAAAAGGAATGAACTTTTCCTTTTTTTTATAACATGCACTTAAGGCCTTGGATGTTATGTGCAATGTACTTAAAAAATTGATTGATTTCTTACAATGGCTAATCCTAAATCAATGGATCAAAGTAAGTCTGAGTCATGACTGCTTCAGCCTCCAAAAAAGTGTAGTTAGGTGACCGTAAGCCTCCCACAAAGAATTACTCACGATCTAGAAGGAATAATAGATTAAAAATAAGCATTACAGGGGGTTAGAAACGCATTAAAAACACCCTTCTTGCATTTATTTGTTTACATTTTTTTTTTACATTTTATTAGAGATTCTGGGTCCAATAATCAGACTGTAAACGTGCCTTTTTGTCTACATTAATACAAAACACTGAACGAAATGAAATGAAAAGTGAAAGTGGTATACGACAGATAGCTGATAGGGTTGTCCCAATACTTTCTGTATGGCTTTGGTCTTTGATCAGGTGTCATTTTATAGTCATTGATTTAGAACTTTTTTTTTTAATGTTAGATATAGCAGTAATTATAGCCACACACTTTACAATCCCAAACTGTGCTATTATGAAGCTACAAATAGTGTTTTAACTGTTATGGAAAATAAAAAGTATTCTGCGTGCGCTTACGTGTGTTAAACATCTGTATATGTCTTAAACATGGAAATTTGGTCATATTCATTTAAAAGCACATGGAAATCAGATAAGTTATTTGTGACAGTGAACTTTTACAGTGACGCATGCTTCTGTACAGGAAGTACACAGTAAAAAAAAAAAGTTAAGCGTAATTAAATACTTGATAAATTCTTCAGAATGGTGGAAAATGTACATCATATAGTCAACTAATCTACTTCATCTGACTCGAGGTCGCAACACTTTAACGGGCAGATTTTTGTGTTGCCAGTTTTGCAATGATGGGATTTATCATGTCTTCTGTGTATTCGCTATCTTTTTAGTTTGCTCTAATCACTATTCTGAAAGTGTACGATTTTCCTCTTTTTTTTTTTTGCAAGTAACAAAACAGAATAGTTTACCACTGTGTTGTATTGAAGCAACTTTTTATGTTTGTGAGTAGATCTGAGCACAAACTTTTTAATGGTATAAATGATTCAATTAAATCATAGAATATTTCAACTTTTTTTTAAATAAATAAAAACTCTAATGGCTCCTCAGCTGAGTTGAACTTCCCTTCCGTCTGATTATTTGATGTAGTTGACTTCACTAAAATAAAGAACAAGAAAACAAAATAGAGATAGATAGAAAAGTTAGTGACCTTTTGCAAGTGACATTTAACAGTGATGAAGCAAAAGGTCTTTCTGTGACTAGCTCAGTCTAAGGGATTTATTGACCTGTAGTCTGTGCCAGTGGTTAATTGCGTGCAACATTATGGGCATGGATGCCAGACCAGTTTCTACTAAACCTAAATAGCTAATACAGTTGAGCCCTTACTTATGTTTGCACATTTTTTTGACCAAATTTTATTCATTAAATTAAAGTAGCAAACAATCTAATAGATAGCGCTGCCTCCAGAGAGGAATCACACGTCAGCGTTACAGCAGCAGTAAGTTATCTCTTTAGGAATACCTACAGGGCCAGGGCCAGAAATATCAGGAAAGACCCCAATCACCCGAACAACGGACTATTCACTCTGTTACGGTCAGCGAAGCGTCTACGATCCCTAAAGGCAAAAACAGAGAGAATGAGTAAAAGTTTCTTTCCGCGAACCATCCGTGCCCTCA
>JAOUQX010000019.1:13190399-13207179 GCA_028566295.1 Liobagrus marginatus | reverse complement strand
TTGGGGGGGACGCCATTGTATAAAACATTTACTTAGAATGAAACTACAGCTACAGATTCGTGCGACATTAAGTTGATTAAAACGTGGCCAATAAAACGACAGGCTGGAAAATAACTTCCGCCCCAATCACGTGATTGGACGTCAGCCATTGTCAGAAAATGGGCGGGGCTCGGTGCAGTATTGTTTACGTCTGTGCGCTGAAAGTAGGTCGTAATCGCAGTACAGCTAGTAACACAATTTTCAGTAACTAATTATCCTTAATCACGCGAAGTTGTAACGATAACGAAAAAGAGGAGGATTATCCTGAGCTGTCTGGTGACATCTGCAACGTTGGTAAATGAGCTTAATCCTTGATGTGTAATGTTACTGCTGATAGAGAGACCGCAGAATGCTAGCAGATGCTAACCGTTGCTAACTGAAGCAGTCGTTAACCAACATGAATAAGCATTTTTCTGCGTCTGGTTAATACATGTGCTTATTGTTACCTCATAACATGATGCTGACTGGATATTGCTGTTATCGTATGGTAAAAGCTATACTCATTAAAAGCCTGTGAACAAACAAGAGCATTAGCTTATCCAGATAGCTAGTTAAGGCCGAAGAAGAATTAGAAGAGTTTTAAAGCTGCCTTTTCCGGTTTAAACATGTTAATGAGTATACAAATACTTGTACAGCTTAGTATGATATATATACTTAGCAGGTAAAATATTTAATTTTGTGTCGAATACGTATTTAGAGAGTTGTTGCTGACGAATGACTCGTTTTGCATGGCTATATTTCCAGCTCGCTGTATTAAACTCGTTTGCTTGCAGAGTTTAATGCATGGCGGCGGTGTGCCAACTCTCCTAATTAAAAGGTATTAAAAGCTGTTACAGTTTCCAGCTGGCGTCATTTACATAGTCTTATGGTCATTCTGGAAGGTCGCCTGTGACGTCACAGTTCAATAGTCGTGTTCATCTGGCCGCGTATGACGTCACAGTTCAATGTATTTAAAGCTGTTAGTTTCCAGGTGGCGTCATGTACACAGCCTTATGTTCCTCTGGAGGGTCGCGTATGACGTCACAGTTTAGCTCCTTTCCATATCAAAATACAAATGAAAGGAATATGGGAGATTTTTTGTTAGTCCCTTGGAAGGAAGGATAAGCGAGTAGTTTTTATGAACATTAGTGATGAGTGATTGTTGGGTAATTTGATGAAGAGTAAAGGGGTTATTGGGAACATTGTTGAACGATTGGTTATTTGGAATGTTATTGATTAGAGCATTGGCTCAGTAATACTTTACACGTAGGCGGTGAGTCAAGTTAGACCGGTATCTGGTACAAGACAGTCTTTAACCTGTCTTTGCCTAGAAAGTTGCTAGATGTTGTACTTGTATGTTTTTTTGAATTAGTCAAATAAAAAGGCCCAAGTCAACAAATTGGGCTTTTGAAAACCCTTTTTTTATTTTTCATAGTGTATTAAAATTTCAAGTTATGTCCCATCTAGCAACTACTCCGTTTCATTTATAGTGTTCTTACTCTGTTATAAAGAGTGGAAGTGAATTAGCATAATTGTGTAAAAAGCTTTTTTTGTTGTTGTTGCTGCTAAAAACAACTCTGGTAATTCTGTTTCATATTGATTTGTTAATATTGAGTGACCGTTTCGTTGCACTTGTCAGCAATCTTGTCAGATTTTTCCTGGTTCTAAGTGCAATGGATTGCCACATATGAGCCGGTAGCTAAAGAGTCAGGATAATTTAGATGATTGTAAATGATCATTATTCGAAATTGGTTGCAGGTGTGGCATGTCCAGGCGTAGCCGAAACAGTCGAGCGTGGCGCAGTGTTTGGAGCGGAATTCAGTGGGATGTTGATGCAAAGACGCTGGTGCTGCCCTCGGAGAGCGATGAATGGGGTTGTGAACGCCTACAGGTCGGTGTATGCGTCAGAGCTGGCTACGACTAGCTGAACATTATTAAAAACTATTACAAGGCTAGTAACTGGGGAAAAAATAAAATCATTTAGTAATCCAACAGAGAATTAAAATGAAAGGAGATATGCAGTGTTGTAATAACTAATAATTATTGGGAGATTTTCATAAGATAAGATGATTGTTTTACAAAGAAGGTTAATTTCATGGTCTGTGTCATGCTGAAATCCATATTTTACTGTTACACACACGATATTGTGTATTAATGTTGTGTAGTACAGTGACTCAGATTCAGAGGCAGAGTATCCTGGCATTGTACCTTCAGTGCCAAGTGCGGTGCCCGTGACTGGAGAGTCGTACTGTAGCTGTGATTTGGAGATGGAATCGAGTTACGATCCACGTCTACGCAGTTACAGCCGGCTGCGAGACTGCCACTGCGGTGAAGATGACCAAGGTACACGTTCAATTTTTTTTTAAATTCCATTTAAATTGCTGTACTATCAAATGACCTTTGCACATCTGATCTTATGTACTGTTTCTGTGTTAGAGTTTGACTGGGTGTGGGATGACTGCAGTCGGTCAGCGGCCACGCTGCTGAGCTGTGAGAACAGGAAGGTGAGCTTCCACTCGGAGTACAGCTGCGGCACGGCGGCCATCCGCGGATCCAAGGAGCTCGCAGATGGACAGCACTTCTGGGAGATCAAAATGACCTCTCCGGTATATGGAACAGACATGGTAAAGCTCAGCCGCATGCTACCCGAGTTTAAGTTCAAAGTTTGTCACATGTACATCATACGTAGTACAACATACAGTGAAATGTTCTGATGACTGACTGAAAGTTTGCTGTAAATAGGGGTGAGGGGGAGAAAGAGAGAAAGTGACCGGGGGGTGGTTGGTTGCATATAAATAATATTTACAATAAGTACAGTAATTACAAATGTACCTCTATATGCACTATGTATATGTGCAATAAATATAATATATACAGTGTACATATACATTCTGTGCAATTTGTGCATCTCTGTGTGTGTGTAAAAGAAAGTCCAAAGAGAGGGTTTAGTTTTGCATTCATAGGTGTGCTTTTTAGTCATTAGAATGTTGTTCTTATAACCGCTTGGAAGAAACCGGCTTTTAGCTGAAGCAAAAGTTAGCGTAAACGCAATAAATTCACATATTAGAATGCTTTTAATGCTAATAAACAGTTTGCCCATGTTTTGTAGATGGTAGGAATTGGCACATCAGATGTCAATCTGGACAAATACCGACATACGTTCTGCAGTTTACTGGGAAAAGATGAAGACAGCTGGGGCTTGTCATATACAGGTAACTATAACCCGAATCAGCTTTATAGCAATCCAGATGTAGATTTTAACATTGCATCGAGTCTTATTTTATTATTGTGCTGCGTAACTAATTCTAAATGTTGTTCTCTAGGGTTGTTGCATCATAACGGAGACAAAGTGAGCTTCTCATCACGTTTTGGTCAGGGATCTATCATAGGTGTTCATTTGGACACTTGGCACGGAACTCTCACCTTCTTCAAAAACCGCAAATGCATTGGTAAGCCGCACTATACTCACCAACGTTTGTATTATATCGTTTGGTTGGCTACCGAATAGCACGCTAAAAGTAGGTGTGGGGGAAAAAAAAGAAAAGAAAATATGAGTTGCTCATACATTAAGGAGCATACAATAGCAGCTCTTTTGGTCAAGAGGCTCTTCTGACATAGTGACTGTTAAAATTCTGTTTTGTTTGCCACATGCATCAGACACTTAGCCAACCGTTTGAGGAGGTGTGTTCCCCTTCCAGTCTTTTGAAACACTTTATAAGACAAAACAATGATGGGAAGCTGGTAGGAAATCCTTCCCGGATGTCTGGAGGTTATGATCGGCGTCTGAGTGAAACAACAATGAAACGGTGAAACAATCTGGAATGTAAAAAAAAACCCAAACTGGATGGAATGGTCAGGTGTCCCAATACGTTTGTCCATGTAGCGTAATCTAAACAACTGGTACCAATTGCACGTAACAATAATGTTTGAATTAAAACACAGGCTGAATAAAACCGACTTATTGAGAAAGACTGACTTTTATGCTGTTTGTGTGTATTACGTCTCTTATATGCCGTTGTTTAAAATGTGTTTGCATGTTTATAGGTGTAGCTGCTACAGAGCTGCAGAACAAGCACGTGTACCCTATGGCATGTTCCACAGCCGCCAAAAGCAGCATGAAGGTCATACGCTCCGTCTCCGCCCCCACCTCACTCCAGTACCTCTGCTGCTGGCACTTGCGGAAGCTCCTCCCTTCTGGAGCCGACGCCCTCCGAGTGCTGCCCCTCCCACCGGGTCTCCGGCATCTCCTACATTCCAAACTTGGTTGGGTGCTGAGCTTGGACCACTCACATACACACGCAAACTCAAACACGCACATGCCGGTTGGGCCGTCTTCAGGCAGCGAATCGGACGGCTGCGCTTCTGATCCCGAGGCCTGCCAGAGGAAACGCTGCCGCTGGACCTGAGGCGAACACACACACACGCACGCACGCTTACAGTTAATATATCGTAAAGTCGTTTCAGACTCTTATGGAAGAAGAGAAATAGTTTCTCCACGTTCTGGAAGTCCATTTGCTTTTAATCTCAGCAGGACTGTTTAAACTGCATTTCATTTTGTACAGCTCGTGTAGTAACAAGATACTCACACATGCAGTCTGATGCATCAACATTCCAACATCAGCTGTCTTTCTATTTCATAGCATAGTGCTGAATGTTTCCGATCTGCCCCTGCTGCCGGTTTCAGGTTGTATTGGGGGTTTGGGTGATGATGCTACACATTTTCACCCTACATGAACTGTGTATATAAAATCTCAGTATTATTTTGACCTATATCTTTCAGCACTGTGCCATTGACTACCTGTTCTTCACCAAAGTTTTTATCCAAATTAATAGAATGAGTCGAATAGATAGAAACCATAAATCACCATCTAAGCAAGGTGACCAGTTTGACCGCAGGTCTCATCAGCATATCACTAGTGTAATGAATCTTGTACTGTATGCTACATTCAGTTATTTCTTTTTACATCTGTGGCACAAAATAACGATGCATAGGCGTTGTTGTCAAGGCAGAAATGCCAACTACGGTTTATCAGTAGTCATTTTGACATTAAGTAACGCATCATCCATTTAATTCAGATCTGTTTTGTTATCAGGAATACGAAAAACGTTTTCTGAAATTACCGTCTTAGCGATACGTTTATAGAAAAGAGCGTTTTGTGTTCGTGGATAAACTAGACCTAGGAAATTATTATTCTTTTTTTTTTAATATTTAATATTGTTTGATTGTATACGTTTCATTTGAATATTATTTCATTTGTTTTTACCCTGCAGAAAGAATTAGCAGATGACAACCTCTTTGAAATGTTAGTGACTAGCTTTATAAGTGAGGTCAATGTGTTGAGCTTACAATAGCAACATGGTTTATGGTAATTCTGGAAATTCTGCAGACATTCATGGCTGAGCTTTTCTCTATATCAATTTGAATTAGATTGTAATTCAGTCACTTAACAATTTTTTTTTCCTACATCGTTTGTGTATCGCTACAATTAAGCTTGTCCTTTTGTCATTTTCCCCTGCATCTTACTTACTTAAATTCTTGTATCTTATTGACTATAGTTGGTTTAAATAGAGGTTCTGTTTTTTTTCCCATAGATTTTTTTTTATTGTTAAGATTGAAGAATGAGAGCTAAAGGTTCAGAATCTAAACTTTTGTCAAGGTTTGTTTTTGCAAATAAAGTTTCAAAACAATTTAAAAAACCTGAATGAATGCGCAATTTGCAATTGAACTCTGCTTGCAACAGCAATTTGAAATCTGTGTTTTTTGTGGTGTCAGACAGCAGCAGCAGCCTTTAGACCAAAAAAGTTAATCTGCTGTAGAGAATGTGAAATGCAATTTCACTCCTCATAATCATTATTTTATCTTGTATCAAGTAATGTCAGGTCAAAGTTCATACCTATGACTTTGCAAGCTTTTCTCTGGGTTTATTACACTATAGAATACTTTGGGCACTTGTTGGTAAAATGTAGATCCGAAATGTATAATTCATCCTGTTAGCTTAGAGCCATATTTCCACCAGCATATGCTAGGATTGTTTGTTAAATTCCTAGTATTTATTTCTGCCAGCATCGTTTAGTTAGGAATGGCAGAAACATTTTTCTGGTACTGCAGCAAAGAACCAGACAAAGCACCGTATATTCCACATTTAAAAGCATCATACTAGTGACTTTTCTGGTGAATTTTCTAATGGATCCATATTTAATATCTGCTTTTAAACTGCTTCTTTTACACATTTTTACTTTGTGTACCTTTGCCAAGTCAGTCAACTAGTGTATTAAGATCTAATATGATTTAATTTATTGTCATACCGGTCCAGTTTTATAAAACCTGGCTGAGTTTTTGTTTGGCATGGCACTGTTGTGCAAAAGTGGATGTCTGACTTGTACCCAAACATGTAAAACACAGCCATTAAACACTTGCATGAACCTGTGATTTGCACACACGTTGGTCTTAACAGCATTTGTGGTGCTCTGAGTCATCTTCATCACCTTCCGTTCTTTTCGCTTGGGCTGCTTTTACCTTGATGCAAAGTAAAAACACAATGAAAGAGAATACAGCCACAGTTTAAGCCAATAAATGTGACGCTAAGGTTATTTTGCAACACTTGAATCTATAAGCTCAGCTGGGAGATAATGTGCATTCATATGCTGTCTGAACTGAGTACCTGATCTTGTCCTTATAACCAAGGTTTTTTTTTTTGTTTGTTTTCTCTGAGGGTTGCATTTATCAAGTATGAAGTGTATGGGTTTTGTTATTCACTAAAAAAAAAAGCTTTGTTATGCATTCAAGCACTTTCCTCTCATTGTATGCATATACACATGCATACAGATCAGTTATGCCCTGTACTGTACATATTGTAATGTACATAATAGCTTATCTTCTTTTCTGCTTCCCTTTACTATGACAAGCATGAGCTTTAACTGATGTATTATTAAAGGAGTCAGAGCGGATAGGGCCGAATAAGTAGGTTTTATAAGCGTAATAAAGGTTTAAAAACAAGTTGCCTGTGTCCCACTTTATTTTGACTAGTTTTAAGGTACATTGTTGGTACTCGGCATGAAACCACTGCTAAGCAAGCTGTTATACCATTACAATATACATGACAGGCTGGTTATTGGATGTTTACTCCAGCTTGTTAGAAAATTAGTATCAATGCAAAAGGCCAGCAAGGATATAGCACCATAGGTTAAGAGCCTTGCTAAAAGTCCCAAAAGCTGCAGCTTGGTGATGCTGCAGTTTGAACCCACTATTTTTATGATCAGTAATCTGGCGCTTTTGTTTTATCAGGTGTCTGAGCAATTCAATAATAGTTTCACATAACTGGTGAAAGGCTGAGGCCCAACAAATACATTTTTAATGGAAAAAAGCTGTTTCTAAAATACACAAATAATGCTAAACAAGATCAGAATTGTACAGTTATAATCCTGAGAATAACATATACAGTACTTTTGAATAGTTTCCTACTTAACTCACCTAGATCACATTGGTTCATGATTTTATGGCTGATGTGTTCAAGAAAGTCAGGGGCAGAACACCAAACGTGTAAGTCAGGGGTATACATGACTAGAATGACTAATTTTACACCTTTATTATTAAAGGTTAAATTATTATTATTATTATTATTATTTTTAAATGTATTATTATTGAAAAAAAAATTGTTTGTTTTATTAAGCGCACTTCCCACGCAGAACATTAAGGAACTGTCATAGCTGTAGCGTCTGTTGCCGAACGGAACCTTTACGTTGTTGCCCGTACCGGAAGTTACGTTTGTGGAGGTCAAGTCAAATCGCTAAAGTCGAATAAAACAGGTATAAAAACGTTAGTCATTTTTGTTTTGATTCCAAGTGATATTTAATTTATTTGAGTCTTCTGTCATTGCAATTAAGTTCATGTAAGACTAGACCGTTTGTTCTACATTCGCACGTGATGCTTATTGTTTTTTTTTTTTTATATGTCACCTATATGTGGTTGTAGTTTAAATGATATTCGTATGTCGTTACTGCAGTTTAACAAAGTGTGTGTAGTTTGTTTACGTATAGTTCTCCATATGCAGCTTTGGGTAAAAATAAATAAAAAGAGCAAACAAATGTAAAAGTAAATAAGCCATTTTCATCATCATTTCTAAAACTGTATTTAACATCACATTTTTATTCATTCAAATGATCATAGCAGAGTAGCACTTCAAGTTGTTCAATCATGAGACATAACTTTTACTGTTTGGCTACATTCATCTATAAACTGGGCTTAGATGTATTCAACACCAGTCTCACTTTTTCAAGCCATTTTGCAGGTTTTATTTATGACCACTAGTTTCACCAAGCATATATGTTTGTTAACAATGAGCATCTGACATAGATGTAAAAAGAAATAAATCCTTACAATAGTGTCCAATGTTCTGTCTTTGAAAGACAGAAGAGCTTAGCTCTGCTAGCCTATTCATACCATGGGTCAGCTGATGATTAATATTGACATGCTACTAACCTAATCTTACACTGACTGACATGTTATGTCTGTTCTCCTTTAGTAACAATGGTGAAAAAGAAGCGCTTGAGACTGATTGCTGAGATGGCCCGAAAAATCCGGGCTTATCGAGAGCTGAAAAATCGGCCACGGGATTCGCAACGCTATGAATTGGACTACGATACTATGACCCGACCGTTTACTGGTAAGAGGCTGCCCGTGCTGGCGTGGGAAGATGTCCGGAGGGAGACTCCCCTCTTCAGGCTTCTGGCTGGTATGCGCATGTTTGGGGTGGGACGACTTTTTACACGCAAGTCGTGGCTGGAGGAGCACACAGATCCGTGCTACTGGAAGATAACTAAAGTGAAAGTAGACTACACAGCAGAGGTTAGCTCGAGCTAAGTCTGACTATTTAACAAGAGAAACATATGAAGCATATTTAGAACACATTGATTTATTTGCTTTGTTTTCCTCCCGTAGAATATGGACCATGGGAAAGCGTGGGGCATTTTGACATTCAAAGGTAAGTCTAGGATCAGGGTTTTAAAACACATTAAATAATAGCATTTAAGTCTATTGAAACCGAAAGATTCAAAGCATTTGGTGCGTAACATTTGTAGTTTAAAAAAGAAATATAAGTGGGTATGTAATAATTATAAATTGCTGCAGCAATCAGCTCCAGCTCTAAAGAACAAATTTGCCTAAGATGTTTCTTTGTAAATACATCAGGCTCATTGTCTTCTCTATAACAAATTTTTAATGGTTGAACACAGTGTTTGATAATATGGTTGGTAATAGCTAATCAAACATGGTCTCTAATAATCATTAAATAGTTAGAAATTCCAATACTTAGTATGTACAGGAATTCACATCTTATAAATGTCAGACGCATCTGCGTTTTGTTTCAGGTAAAAAAGAAGCCTCTGAGAGGGAGATAGATAAGGTCATGTACCACGACTGGCGTTTGATACCCAAACACGAAGAAGAGGCCTTTACTAGCTTCGAGCCTGTCCCCGAACCCCCCATTCGCTATGTGCACTATCCACCGCTCCTGCGTGCCATGATTTTAGCGCAGCAATCCAGGGAGCTTGGCGTCGATTCCAGCACCCTACCTGAACCCAGCCTGCCTCTTAAAAGAGACGTCCTGCTCAGCAAAGAGTACTTCCGCAAGCAGGAACAGCAAAAAAAGGAGGGAACGCCTGTATAAGCTGGGCAGAGAAAGGACAAACCTTTAAAAATAACCTGAACCAATTCCTTCAGCATTCTTTTTAGTCTGGTGTTTCTCTCAAGGTGAGATCTGTTCTTAGAGTGATGTAGGACATACTCGTTCTGCCCACATGCTGACATTAATCTTCAGACAATAAACATGGTGTCTGATTAACCTGCCATGTATTTGATCATAGCCATGTGTGGGAGATCAGACTGTGGCACAACATTTTATGTCCATTTTGTTTAAGGATTAGGACTGTCAAATTCTATTTTGTGGAGTCAAGCCACTGAAGGATTTTGTGTTGTAGTTCCATAAATAGGAAGAAGTAGTCTGTCTGTGATGTCAATTACTGTACATGCTCTGATAAGAACGTTTACATTATTTATAAATAAAATACGATACTAATGACAAAATTGTAAATGAAAACATTTCTCCTAATTGCTTTGCCTGCAGTTTATCTTTGCCTGACTTTACCAGGGGAAGTGGTAGCTCAGTGGTTGGACTACCGATCCGAAGCCGGGGGTTCAATTCCCAGAACTGCCAAGCTTCCACTGCTGGGCCCCTGAGCAAGGCCCTTAACCCTAAACTGCTCGTATTTAAGTTGCTCTGGATAAGAGCGTCTGCCAAACACTGTAAATGTACCACAATATTTCAGTGGCAGGACCACCACAGTTTCATCTTGTTTTTGCTTTGTACTGCTGCTTTTTCAAAACAGTATCCTTGTTAAAGATGTATTTGTGGGCTCGTTAGTAGCACTGAAAGTAAATATTAATGTTACATCATACATCAAACTTTCTTGCAAATTGGGAAGCACATACTGTATGTGATAGTCAGGTGCTTACAATATTTTGGACATATAGTCTAGTAGCTGAATCTCTACATAGTGTATACACAAGGTTCATATTATCATGTGAAAGAAACTAAAGAACCAAAACATATAAGATGGAAGTGATAATTAAAGGAATCCTTTCTATAATAATAATAAAAACTGGGGCCCTCGGTTCAACGTGATTACCAACATTAAATCATATTATTTTCTTGGGTACTTTAAACTGTAAATGTCTGCCTTAGTCAGATTTATTCTCAACGTGAATTTATACCCCAATATAAATTTATGATGTCAATAACTGAAGAAAATAAACTACAGAGTCTCTATAAAAAGACCAGAATAAAATGAGTTAGTTGCAAGTAAACTTTATCAAATACAATGGCACTCGGTAGATTTAAAAAGCAAATAAATTACAAAGTTTTATACAACGGACAATAACACCAATCAAAGAGATAGTTGTAAAATAACCGAGATGCTAATGCTAATCCGTCACTACATGTGATCATGCTAGCAGTGAGGGTATAGCGCTCGCGCCCGGATCTGCCCCGTGCGTTTGTGCACGCGCCCGTCAGCTTGTACGTGCGCGTTCATTCTTGTTCTCCGAAGAGCTTTCCATACAGGAGAGACGGGGCAGAGCAACCGGCACTTTGCAGATATGATCTGTCTTTTCTTGGCGCTTTTCGCTCACATCTTCAAGACAGGTTAGTGCTTTGTAATGATTGGGCTTCAACACTATTATCTAAAATATATTCGGGTTCATGAATGAAATCCCGCGTTAACCCTTTGCAAGGTTTACGTGTGAGTGAGTGTGTGCTAGCTAACATAAGACTGTCTTGGAGTAGCCATGCTGCGTTAATACATACAGTACACTTAGCTTTTTACTTTATTTGAACACACATGTAAATTCGGATGTGCCTGAATGTTTTTATCGGTATGTATATGTAAACGTTCTAGATATAGTTTCTTTTTTCAGAAATTAACAGAGGGGGGGCCTCCGTTTTTCGACCTGCACGAGGGACATTATTTAAACACGAAGCAAGGCGGGCTGTGTGACGTCAGAAATTGTTGGTTACCTGACTGAAACTGATTTTCCATACGTCGTTAATCTGCAGTGTATATAAAAATCCAAGTTTTAAAAAAATACGACTAGGAGCTCGGAATTCATCGCCGTGTGACTTTGTCTCTCTACCTGCTTGATTTGCATATTAAATGACGTCATTGTATTGCCTAAATAACATGGCGGCGGTAAACATCACTGTTAACTAGTTAATCTAGTTTTAATAATAAATGGTGTACAGCGCACAATAATGTTTAGGACAACAGCAGGTTTGCGATTGTGCGTGTGTGTGAACTTGTTTTCATGAATTTGTGAGCACACAGATTTGTGTAATGACATTAGTATTACACTGTATGTTGTACTATGTATGATGTACATGTGACAAATAAACTTTGAACTTGACACTGGTATTAGTGATCATGACCTTATATTTACAGTATTTATCAGACGAGACGTACAAGAGTGCTTTAAAGTCTCCATCAATGAATGTTTCAATTCCGGGTTGTTTGATTAGAACAAAGTGCACAAACTTGTTGAAAAAAGAGCACGTTTGAAAGTAAAAAAAAAAAAAATTTGTAGAGTAATAAGTAAGAAAGGCACTTTCTTGATCTGAGGCAGACGTGTTAACCACTCTGTCATCGTGCCGACCCCTGTAACATACATAGATGCGCAAAGTAGTGTAATTACCTCACATATGACCCACAGAAACCCTGGCTACGCTGTGCAGATCCCGGGTTGTTCCTTGAGCACTCTTTATTGAGCAAAAAAATAGTGTTAAATTATTAGATTGATGTTAATGCGAAGCGTAAAATGTTACTTTTTTATTGTCTTGTTTTTGCAGGATGGACGGGAGTAAATGAGCGCACTTTCATCGCCGTTAAGCCTGATGGTGTCCAGAGGAAGCTAGTGGGAGAAATCATCCGGCGGTTTGAGAGAAAAGGCTTTAAATTGGTCGGCATGAAATTCCTGCAGGTTAGAAAATCCCTGCGCCTTAAATAGCTGCCACGTGCGTGTGTGTGTGTGTACACGTTAGAACAAAGCTTATAGGCTAGCGTGGTATTCTAAAGACCGTGCTACAAATCTATTCGGCTTATCCAAGTCAAACAGCGTGAGCTATAGAATTGCAGTTGCTGTTTCGGTGGTTATGGCTTTGTTTGTATTTTACATGGACACTTACGCAAGAAAGCGCTTAAATTAGGATGATGTGCATTTTGTGATAATGTTATAAGTGCTCAAATTATGATTGTTTTTTTTTCTAGACAATGACGTGTATGTGCTAATATAAGAATGTGTTTGATGAAGACTACTAAGTAATTCTGCAAATCAGTCTGGATAAAGGCAGCCGCCAAAAGATGTAAATGTAAATTGAAAAAATATTATTTAGAAAAAGAAAAAAAAATGGAGAAATCATTGAATTCATTTTGTAAAATTAATTCATTTATTTTACAATTTTTGTGCGGCCACTTTTGCTTGTTCTCTTAGCGGGTGTCATTTCTGTTTTTAAAATTTTGGGCACAGTTTTTATTTACTTATTTTTACATTCGAATCATTTTGTTAAGCTTTATGTGCCCTATCACGAAAACTTTTTTTTTTTTTTTGCTTGTGTGTGTTTTCATGTTGGTTAGGCTTCTGAGGAGCAACTGAGACAGCACTACTGGGAACTGAGAGATAGGCCTTTTTACAAAGGACTTGTGAAATACATGAGCTCTGGGCCGATTGTAGTAATGGTAAGGCACACACACACACACACATCTTAAATAAAACTGTTCAGATCTATTCAATTTTATTTGTGTAGAATTTTTAACGATGGACTTTCTAATGAGCAAACCAGAGAAAACGATGCTAAGTAATAATTCTCTGAGATGATATAAAGATGAAGGCTTGAGATGAACCGCCAGATAGTAGTCTATAATATTATATAATAACATAAAAATAATTCATGTATACTGTAGCTGTGTACTATACGAAAAAATATAGTACACAATTGAGTAACCTGAAAATTCTTAATGGATTAAACATAAGGTCCTTTTATGGCAAAGTAATCAATTCTTCACTGATTATTACTTTAGTGCAAAAAAACGTGGCACTTGTAATTATTCTTCATGTTTGTAAGTAGTCTGTCCACGATAGTCTTATGAGTCTAGTGTTTATTCCTCTGCTCCACGTTTTATTCTGTATTTGCACCCTGTACTATAGCTGTTTGTTTGGCGACAATCAAATGATTGTGTGGTCGAATGTCACACAGGTTTGGCAAGGTCTGGACGTGGTGAAAACATCCAGAAAGATGCTTGGTGAGACAAACCCTGCCGACTCGCTACCAGGAACCATTCGAGGAGATTACGGTGTAGAAGTGAGCAGGTTAGTCACACTGTCTGCTTATTATGTTAAAAATGTGGTTATTGGGACCGGGCATTAAAACTAGCACTGTAGTAGGAGTGGACGACTTACTGTAATCTATGTCTAGTATATTTGTAGTTACGCAATGGATAAGTAGACTGCTGATGTAGCAGTCATCAGTGTCCAAACACTAAAAAAAAAAACGTGCTCCATGTTGACTGTTGTAAAACGGTGTAGTGTGTATTCCACCGGCTGCACTAGACACATGCCAAGATCTGTCACTAAAAGTTATTTATATAACTGATTTATTAGGCTGCATGACTAAGATAGTCTTAATCTATATAGACCACATATTTGCCACTTAAATCTCCTGGTTAAAACAGTACACTTTACTGCATTACATTTAACTTTCTTTAAGGTGTTGGGACTACTGATCGGTAGGTTGTAACGCTGCTGGGCTCTAGAGTAAGGCTCAAATTAAATAAATGTAAGTCCCTCTGGATAAGGACATCTGCCAAATTCCTTCTGGTTATGCAGCGCCATTCATTCCCTGCTACTTTGTATATAATATAATAATAATTGAAGATCTGAATGATTACTGACATTTCATTTTTTCAGATCGTATTTGTCACATACACATACATGCAGTGAAATGGTTTTATTCCGCATATCCCAGCATATGAATACGCTGGGGTCAAAGCGCAGGGTCAGCCAGAATGGACGACGCCCCTGGAGCAAGTGAGGTCAAGGACCCAATTATGGCAGCATGCCTGGTGCGAGGCTTGAACCCCCGACCCTCTGATCACTGACCCAGAGCCTTTTACCGTTGAGCCACCATCACCCTATACAGAGGGATCACTGTGTTTATAATTTGTCTGTTTCTGTACTATAGTTATCCATGCTTTACGGCGCCAAAACCATTGAAATCCCATATAAATGCAAATTTATAAATGATTTTAAAATCTTCAGTTCAGTTTCTGAGGATACTTTGGTCGCACTTGGGCCACATATTTATTTCCATCCATGTCTTCCGGATCAATATGCAGAACAGATTACAAAACCGCCGCTTACTGATGTATTTCTTATTTCTTGTGTTGCAGGAATGTTATCCACGGCAGCGACTCGGTGGAGAGCGCTCAGAGAGAAATCTCCCTGTGGTTCAAAGAGCATGAGGTTGTGTGCTGGGAAGAGAGCACTGAGCACTGGATCTATGAATGATGCGCAAACTTTAAAACATCAACATGCACAAAGCACCGTGGGCTGACGTACGTCTAGCAATGCACAATTGATACCTACGTTTCTACAACATTGGTAAAAATGGCTAAATTCTGTGTGGCATTTGTGTAGAAGAGCATGTGACGATTTATTATTATTATTATTATTATTATTATTATATTATTAAGGATGTATCACTAAAATACATCATGTTGCTACATCTTGATTATTAGTAAAAAATCGTATGCTGGAGCAGTTTTCTTGGCTTGCCTGTTTACGTACAGCACTTACCATTATTATCATAAGCAAATATATTAGCATATTTATGAGCTAATATTATTAGACTAATAATAGGCTGTTAGTCTTTAGTAGCTTGCATTTTTAATGCTGAGCACTGTTACATATTCAATTTTGTTTCTTTAAGGATTTATTGATCAAATTTCTGATTAATGATATCACAAGCAATAATGATCTGTGTGAGCTTGTTCGTCGTACAGGCCTTAAACGGTGTTGTTTACACTCCAGATTTGATACCTGCGTTTTTACTACATGTCGAGTTATTTCTTGTGCTATGCCGAGTAAACAGCCTACTCTTTTCTAAAATAAAAGTTTTTCTGAAACCATTCACTTTACACTGCATATAACCTATTATTATTAAACTATTAATTAGTTTAATTAGTTAGATTAATTAGTTTAGTTAATACTATTAACTAAGAATTAATTAACTATTGTAATCTTACGTGAAGTTATGTAATACATTTTTTTTCCTACTGAAAGGGAGTCTTTGGCATCGTCCATTTTTTCTAAGTCAAAAGTTATGAAATTTGTCCTGCCAAGAGAATACAATATGATAGGATACCGTGACGACTTTGAGGTTTCTAGGACCAACGAGTCAAAAGTTATATAATATAAAAATTGGAAATATTTAAATAAAACACGTCACTATTAAGGTACACTATGCCGTCACAGCGTCGCTACGGCAACTTCACACACACACACGGAAGACGCTGAATTACGGAAAGAACTCTAACAAAACAAACAGGAAGTAAATCAGCGTTTAATTTAGCTGCTCTGTGCTTCTGGACAATGTAATAATTTATGATTAATTATAAACCCTTTGTTGTATATTTTTGTCTAATATCATAAATGTGGTCTCTTTAGATTTCTTGATCATATGATGATATTGAATCGGAATGAGATAAGAGTAAACAAGTGTGGTGAAGTTACACTTCATTAATTGTGTAAATCGGAGATCTGCTCGTACAGACCAGCGCAAACATCATCTCTGTGTTGCCAGATTGATGTTAAAGCCTCATCGTGTGATTTGTTGGTTCAAGTTTATTGGTCACCAATACATTGTACAGTACAACATATAGTGAAATTCTTTAGCGACTGACTGTTCGTCTGCTGAGGAGGGGGAGGGGGGAGAGGAGGTGATAAGTTTGCTACATATCTACTGTATATATTAAGAAAGGATTTAAAATAAAAAAAGAATATACATTGTAGACATTCTGTGCATTCTACATTATTATACATATACTTATTATGATGTAAAGATAGATGTACGCAGCCATATCTGTATGTAAACTTATGGTGTGCGTGAATATTTTGTGCAAATTTTGCATGTGTGCGTTCCAAAAGAAAGAAGGAGCGACT
>JAOUQX010000019.1:13139631-13165670 GCA_028566295.1 Liobagrus marginatus | reverse complement strand
CAGTTAGTCGTCAAAGCATTCCACTGTATGTTGTACCACGTATAATGTACATGTGACCAATAAACTTTGAACCTTGATTCATACGGATTGTTTCTGGTGCTGTAAACAGTTTTTTAAGAGAATATTGAGATTCGAGATTTTAAACGTGGATTTTTAAATGGACTTGACAATGGGTTCCCCTCTTGAGTCTGGTTCCTGCAAAGTTTTCTTCCTAACCATCTCAAGGACTTGTTCCTTGCTACCATTGCCACAGGGTCACTCAATGAGAGTGAATAAATACACATTTAATTAAAAAATTTGCATTTTTATTCATTTGAATTTTGTAATTTCTGTAACGCTGCTTTGAGACAATGTCAGCTGTTAAAAGTACCATACAAATAAGAAGTAATCGAACTAAATGTTACTATGTAATATATATGCACATACAAAAGGTGTCCCTTAAGGGCACCACCCACGTTGCAAGAAAAGACAGATGGTAGTCCTGTATATTTTTCTGAGTGTTACATTTTAAACTGATTTTTCACCAACACAATAATTGAGGTCCACGCGAGCCAGTCGTGCCGTCTGACCCGGCCTTGTCACTTATACAATAATAAATCTTTCTCCAATTCGTATTTTTACTGTTACATTGCATTGTTTTGTCTCACCGGGCCGCGCATGCGCGCTTACCTCCTCGGCCTGCTTGCGCAGCGCCTTCTCTCGCTCGTACTGCGTGATGAGTTGCTCGTTGTCCTCCTTGAGAAGCTCGAGCTCCACCTCATGCTCCTGGTTCTCGGTGAGCACGGCGTCCAGGTTCTCCAACACGTTGACCACGAGCGGCATGAGCTCCTTCACCACCTCCTCGTCGTAACTACGAATGAGGCGCTCGAACTCGCGGTAGATGCTGTTGGCCAGGCCGGACACGCGCTCCGACATCACAGACACGGAGCCGTAGTCATCCTGGTAGACAACCTCGTCCAGTGGCAGCTCCATCATTTTGGCGACCTTCCTCTTTTTTCTTTAAAGGCAGCAAATGAATGAATAAACCAATAAACCAATAGATAAACAAACTGAGCGTTTATCTCGTGATTCAGAAAGAGTGCCGGTGGAAATAGTTTTACATCCAGCCAGTTGTTGGGGGGTTGGATGGGAGTTAATTTATTGGGGTGTCATCAGGTGTGGTACGCGCTGCCACATTTCTCCATGATGTAATGTGCACAGCATCAGGATGCGCCGCAGCGCCACGGTTGGATCTCGGCCGCGCAGATTGTTTCTTTAGACCGCTTGTCTCTATGAAAGAGCTGAGGCCCTGAGCTTGAAAATTTTAACACCTCATCACCCCTACGCCTCGATGTAAACCATCATCAGACGTGTTACCGGAAAGATCGGACCTCGGGTCAGTGTATTCCATCCCAACGCGCGGCCGGAATCCGTCACATCACGCGCACAAACATCCGAGACGCTGCACCTGCCTCTCCGCGGCCATTACTGCGCCGACAAATATCAGTGTAGGGAAAAAAGATAAATAAGTAAATCGATAGTGTGAATAATACGTTTATATGTACATATGTACATAGGCGGATGTCACCTGTCCGTCGTTCGATTTCCGGCTGTAGTGTCTATAAACCATAGCGGCGCATTTCGGTGGGAATCCAGAGACGGGTTTTTTTTTTTTTTTTTTTTACTTTGGGGCGGTGACGCTGCTTCCCATTCGCTCTCTTCGGGTACTGGGATAGTCTCGTGCGAGTTGCGCGGAGGGGGTAATGGCAAGGGGTGACGTCACGGCGCGGGTGGCGCCACCGCATCAGGACCGTGCTCGTGCGGCGGTGACGATAGTATAGAAGCCAATTAAAATGTAGGAAAAAAAAAGAATGCATTTTCTTTGTTTTCCGCAGAAGCACACTGTTAAAACTTCGACTTTTCTTTGGCATTATTGCCTTTTTTACAATAATTTTTTGTTGTTGCTATTTTTAAACCTCTACCAGGCCTCAATGTAAAGCCTCATTTAATTAAAATGTCAACATGATGCCCCTAAATATGTAGAAAAACGTCATGCATATTCTTTAATAGGCATTAACGTCATCATTTGACTTCAGTTTACCAATTAGAACTATATCTCAAAATGTTAACATGCTGCATTTAAAATATGTAAACAACACCCGTGGTGGCGACGTGACAAAGCTTCTGTGCTCCATGATTTACTGTATGCATAACTCCAATATACAAGCTATACACTGTAAAATATTGATATACAGTAAACAAAGGAAAACGAAAATCTCCCATCTTGTTGATTTCACAGTATATAGTAATGTTATGATGTTTCTTTCTCACGTGACTAACAGGCTGATGAGTGACTGCTAAAATCTGCATCATGTTTTATTTTACAGTTGAGAATTTTGTTGAAATATCATCGCACCGAGCGAAACCGCTTTGCCACCAGGTTCGACCGATCATTTGAATGGTAGAGTATTAAGTCAATCTATAGGGCTTTTACATCATGTGGTTAATACAGATCAAATTAGAGGGTCAAAGTGTAGATGCAAACATTCCACTGTTTGCTCTTTGACATATCAACCAACTAGAGTTGGAATTTAACAAATATTAAAACAAACAGAAAAATTCCTTATGCAGTCGCTCAATTGGATATTAGATCAAAATATATAAATCAATCAACAAAAGCCAAGGTGAAATTATTTAATGTCCTTAACATAAACACCAAGTGACAACAGTGTATAAATCAACAAAATAGATGTTTATTGCAGCAGTTTTCTGTGACCTTGCCAATCAACCACACGGGCACTTTGAGCAGTGCTTCCACTAGCATGTAAGAAACACTTTCACACAAACGTGCCACCATCCAGCTTCCTGCTGCAGTTTGAACTTAAACTGAATTTAAAATGTGTACGAACGAAAACAGATTCGAGTGTAAAACATTACACGTTGAAATTCGGTACAAAATAACAAAACATCAGTTTAACCAAAGCAGATGTTTTTCTTTACTGCAGAATATTTCGGAGGTCCGAAACACCCCCTTTTTTTTTTTTAATTTGTTAATTATACTGAAGTGATGAGCTAGTTATTGCTGAATCCATGCAGACTGTAAGAATACTCCGGAGTCAGCGATTTGTGCCACTGCGAACACGTGTTACAATCCAATCATCTGTGTGGCATTATTTTTTAGTTTGATTTGGTGATTTGTCTTATTCGGCGCATCATCCAAATCACGTGACGTTACACAAACGGGACACTTAACAGACTACATTCACATATTTCTCAAAACCTATTAGCGTTGCAATCTTTGAGTCGTCACTGTTACGGAGATGTTTACAGCCGAGTTTCAGAGCTACACTAGTACAAAACTTCGTTCCTCAGGCTTTACTGCTGGTTGCGCCTTCTCTCTACGCTCTAATGCACTTTTCTCACCTCTTAAGAGCATCATGCAGCCAAGCTTGCATGCGGGAGCGCTCGCATGGGAATGGTCACCCTCTGCATGAGCACACACTCGTTTATGCAAAGTATTTCGAAAGTGGTTCCAGTTTAGCGTCACACACAGACACACAACACATTTTTAATCCTCGGACTTGTATGCTATACAATAACAAATTCAGAGAACATTTACACGAAACAATCAACCTCCCTGTATGATTGATGATGAAGAAACCATTTGATTGATTGAGTGATAGCTACTCAAAACATCAGGCAGCAAGAAAAAGGGTTGATTAAGGAATGAGTTAGAAAGTGCAAGAAGGAAAACCAAGACAGTGACAACAAAAGGTATATGAACACAGGACATGAAGAAAGTTATTTTAAAAAAGTATGCAGTGATGCAAAACAAGAGAGAAGAGGGGGTGCACGCGCGTGCGTGCGCGCGCGCGCGAGAGAGAGAGAAAATGCAATGCTGGTCAATAGAAAACAACACTGGATTTTCCACCAGGCGGGTTGAGCACTCTGTTGTGCGAGCGCGGTCGAGGTCCGAGGCGAGGCTCGTGATCATTCTCCAGTGGCTGGTTAGGGGATGGCTCGGCCTCCTGACTAGCTGTGGGTTTGGGAGACGGAGGTTCCTGTGTCGGGGTGGCCTTAGGAGAGATGGCCACCTCCTTCTTCACTTCCTTAGGCTCCTTGGGCTGGGGTGCTAAGACAGGAATACAACTTATTTACAAGCTTCTCCTGTACTTAATGTGGTTTGGAGTTCAGGAAATAGTATTTGATCTCTATATTTGCAATAGAACATGTGGCAGTTTCCCTGAACTCAAACTCAGAAAAAACAGGCTGTTTCTACAGGAAATTTCTAGACAATGTCAACTTGTGACCGGTAGTTAAAAAGGAATTTCACATTTCATTCTGGGGGGTTGGGGATCTATATTTATATCTATAAATACATTTTATAAAACTATTCAGTCAGGTTATCTGTAAAATATACTCTCATTTTGTTTTAAAATGCTTGTTTATATAAGATCACGTATTACTGGCCAAGGTGGCAACATGACCATATTAACAGCACAGCTTTCTTTTTGGACCTAGTGGCACAGAAGTAATATTATATCTCACTCAGTCAGCGTTGTTATAGCAACAGATGTTAAACATTTATTAAGTGAATTAGACACCTGCCCTTTCACTTCACTTTCATTTGACCGTTTTATATAAACAGGTGTGTATTCGTTTCTCGGGACAGAAAGAACTTAAATTCTTCAAATACTATAAAACCTTAAAAGCGACAATTAAAAAGGGATTTCTGTACATCTGTTGTAGGGTATCACGGTGTCAGAGTGGTTAGCACTCTCCAGCGACCCAGAACAGGAGAAGCCCTAGACAATGATAATGATGGCATCTGTTGTGATACCTTACCTGGTGCTTCAATGGTAACCGCTGAACCCAAACTTATGTTGTCCTGAAGAAAGTAAAGAGGGGAAGAAAAGAAATTATTTCCAATAATTTTTACCTTCATGAACATTAATTTGACACAAAACACCGACTATATGAAGGCATTGTAACTATAGCTATGAACATGCTGCCGCAACCAGGTCGCTTATCCATGTTGTATTAAACTAAATGTGTGCGACAGCAAATCAACTGTTCAGAAAAATATTTTTAAAAATTATGAATAAATTATAATTTTTGTTTTTATTCATGTTCTGTAATGAATGAACCATAGGGAACAATGGGAAAGAAAAACCCTGAAACAATATGAAGAAGCCTTCTCTAAGACTCTCAGATAACTACATCTGGGTCACACCAGAGAATGCAATTAGAAATAATTCCCGTTTGAAAACTGTATATTTACAGGTGCATTTGTGCAACTAGAAGCTTTAGTATAATTTTGTTTAGATAAACTGATAAGTTAGACACATCAGATTTAACTATACTCATAATTAAAACATTAACACACCTTTGGTTTGTTCGGGTGACTTTTAAGTGTAGGCAGGTTTGGCTCCGGTCCGCCGAAGAGGCTAGTTGCTCCCCCTGCAGGCAGGGGCTTATGTTTTGAGGAAGCCGCCTCGGGTTCGCTGAAAATTCCACTGCTCTTCCCACCTTTAAGAGTTGGAGAGAAAGAGCTTGGAACGGCATGTCTTTTGTTTGTTTATACAGCCGATATTCCCCACATGAGGTATATGAAATGAACAAGTTTACAGGGGACATTTACAGTGCCTATAGAAAATCATAAAATCCCTTTGAAACAGTTACGGCATTCTACAGTCTGAACTCAAACCCCGTTCCAAATAACTTTCCCAATTTCAGTCTTAAAACGTTAAAACAATAAAGGAAAAAAAAAAAAAACACCCCACAAATTCTGCAAATTAATAATAATTAAAAAAACAAAACACAATAACAATAAAGGTAATCAGTCCCTCAATTTAACATGTTGAGACACCTTTTGCTTTAATAATAGCCAACAGTCTATACGGATATGTTTGTACTAGCTTTGTACACGTCGATTCTTCTTTGCCGGCTTGTCTGAGGGCCAACATAGAAAACACCCAATCGCACTGTTTACTATAAATATTCACCACCTACAGAACTGGCATGGGGTGGTGCGGGAAAACGGCAAGCTTGCAATACATAAGAAGAAAAAAATGTATTGTAGGCTTATTGTACAAGTCTAAAGCCTAAAATTGCGACGTGGGTGTCTCACACACGCACTTTGGGACAACGTGTCCAAAACAAAAGGACATTTCATGACCAACCTTTGTCTCCATGCCTGATCTGAAGGAGCTTTTCCATGATCAGGAAACCCAAAAATAAGAAAGAAAAAGCAGCTGCATGCAGTAATGCAGATTAACAATGAATAAAGAGGTTTTTAATTACATTAAAAGACATATACATATATACACACACACACATATATATATATATATACACACTTGAATCATTCCATAATTATGCCTTTTTAAAGCATGATCGTACCAAAAAAAAAAGAATTTGAACAAACTCCATACACACACACACAACACGTGTAGCCAATATGAATGGCCTCCATTAGGTATACATAGTTGAATTTGAATGATCAATATACACTCACTACTTTTAATTATAATTACACGCACACATGCACGATTTCTCATCCCTAAGGGCTCATACCTACTACTATCAGCACAGACTCTTCGAGAACACTCCCTAGACTTTAGGCTGGCAGCCAATCAGAAAGCTGAGCCCTCAGTGCTTACCAGAAAACCACTTGAAGCTAAAAAGCTAAAGCCAGGTTTGTTATCGGTCAAGTCACATGGTTATGAAGAACTCTGGAAAACTTTGGCTGGAAATGTATTCAGCCGTGAGCCATAACGAAACGTCATAGCTTCCTCAAACAACCTCCGACATAAATTGACGTGATGATTTCAGCGCAGATCAGCAAGATCGACTAGATTGGGACCGGTTGTAGAAAAGGACAGTAAGAATTGCACGAAAGGAATACCCCACCACCGCAGTCTGATTACAGTGTGGTGAGAATTTTACACCATCAACTCAAAAGACCGGGGAACTTTTGTATGACATATGTTTATACCTGGAGGATGGGAGCGTTTGGGAACTCCTTGAGGCTCATCTGGAGGGGCAAAAATCGTGGAGGCCATCTTGTTTTTCCGTCTTGATGCGCCGGCGTCACCCTCATAGCCACCGAATATGTTGCTGCTGCCTCCACCGGGAGGTCGCAAAACCCTGCGAAAACACACACACGATATTTAATTCAAATGACATAAAAAAAAAACCCTCATGCAATCAGCCTATAAACACACAGTGGACCTGGAATATTAATTTACAAAGCTCTTCACTTCAAAAACGAGTACCTATTATGACAATAAAGTGGACATACTTATTTTACTATAAACGCTACATTACTATTATTTCTATACAGTATTATTATTAACCATTAGCGAACGACACATTTCTGAAACCGGTTTATGACTACATTTAGTGCTGGAGTATGTGTATAGGACAAACTTCTCACAGCAAAGCCTTCAGGCTTGGACCCTTTCATTTAAAAGAAAAAGAAATTCTGATCAACACTTTCTGACTAATCAGAATCGATAGTGATTGAGGTATAATTGTCTACGTATTATCTTAAGATAAAACGGCATGCTGCGCCCTCTGGCGTTCATAGCGCGTCACTGCAGCGTAGAGAAAGGCGGTAAAGAAGGGTTTAAGAGCGAGAGACAAAAGTTCCACATGACACAGGTCAGAAACCATTTGGTGAAAACATTTGGAGAGATAGAAAGCGTACATAGGTTTCCATTTGCCTCTATTTCTGATCTATCGTCGATGCTTTGTGTATTGATCAGCAGATGTTTGGCGGTTAGCAATCAATACACAGTACAGCGACTAACCTAAATAGCACAAAATCTTAGCTTTGCCCACTGGGAAGTGTCTCTGTGTACTGGTATACTTTTCCATTTGCATTTAATATCTGCACACCTAGATATATTTGACCGATCAAAAAAAATAGACAATAGTTGTTGGTAATAGTTGGGAGCTAAATTATAAAAGAAAGCGGATTAAATCCAATCACATTCTGAAGTAAAATCTCTACACGTCGTGCTGATACAAGATCAAATTATTATTAACAACATGCTTTATTAACGTAGCATGTGTTACATTTTAGCAAGCTTTTTTCGTTAAACGTGCTAATTACATTACTTAGCGGACAAAAATCTCAACCAAAGTTAGCTAGTTTAACTAGACAAGTTCCTGTTTAAGATTTCCCCCGACGAGCTAAGCTAATTGAGCTAGCACACCTCGAATTAACGACAAGAAATATACCTCGAGCTCGGTTTTGCACCCTCATCGAGGCCTTGAAAGGTGTTAGTCGAAGTCATTGTCGCGTATTTCCTTCCAAAAGCACGTCTCAAAGTCTCTCCACTTATCCGCTATGCGGAAACCGGTGACTCTATAATGCAACGCTCGCAAGTTAACCACACAAAAAGCCTGAGTAGGCTCCTAGCCACGCCCAGGAGGATGGGACACGTGGTTGGGAGTCAAAATAGGGTTCTAGTAATGATCAGGCTTTCAATTGGTTTAGGTGATCATCAATCACAGTTTGGCTGTGTTTTATTGGCTATAGTTTTGTACGTCAACCTAGAGCTGGCTGCTAATTGGCTAAATAGTTTCTTCTTCACTTCGTAACCTGTATGGTACAGTACTTCAAAAGTGAAAGACGACGAATAAAATTTTAAAAACCAAACAATACTAAACTTATATAGACACCAACATTAAGATGGCATATTAAACTATATACATCTATGCGACAATATATTATCATGTTTTTATAAATCCCGTGAAATACAAATCTTATTAGATATTTCTAGATTTTCCACCTTACGTTATTCACTGTATTTGTATTGTTCGTTAAAAACAACTGCATGAATAGTTTCGTAATATTTAATGTTTAAATAGAGTAGCTTATGTTTTCTGTACTTTAATAAGGATGAACGTAGTTCAACAACGGTAAACGCAGCATTCAAACAACACTCTTGATTTAGACTTGATCAAACCTTATCGGTGTACATGTTTTGGGAAATACATCTAATTATATATGACTTTAATGTGACAAATACGTAGCACGGTTTAGATTGAACCAATCACGCTTAAACTATGCGACATGACGCGTAAGAGCACATGACCATCCTGCGACCAATCACAAGATTTGTTTTTGAGCGGGAGGGGGCGTGGCCTTTGGCACGAGGGGAAAAAGACAGGAAAGCTTGATGCTTGCTGTCACGGGGAAGCTAAGCTAGTCCACTTCTTTTTAATGTGGAAAGTGTTCACTTTGACTAACCTGATAAACGCCGTACAAGGTAATATATCGCTGTGTAAAGTAGTGTTTTGCAGTCTTAGCTGATTACAGATATTTAACATGATATATGTACAACTTTCTCTTATTCTGATAGCTGGATTATGGTTAGCCGTGTTGCTTGCTAGTTTGCTGTTGGTTTGGTGAATTGGATGATCTTGGTGTCATCTGATTTTGATTTTTTTTTAAATATAAGATATGCCATCGAAAACGTCTAAATTATCTTAGCGTGGTTAGAAAAAAGTTAAAGAAGCTGAAAATGAGATTGGTAGACAAGCAGTTGGGAAGATTCAGTAGTTAGCAAAGTTATATCATTTCAGGTATGAATCGAGTTTTGAGAAACCTGCTGAGCCTTTTATTTCTTGTGTACAAATACCGAAAGTATACAGTTTTACTTGTGAAATCTTATTATCTTCATTATTATTATGCTCCATATGTTTTGCAGGACTGTAATTTAAAGAGTACACTAGCTCCTTCTCATGATAGATCAGGAAGTAACGTTACATCAGGTCTTCTTAACTGTGATTTTCAAGCAATAAAATATCTTAACTTTAATAACTAAGCTTCATGCAGACAGCTATACTAGATGGAATGCATAAATAGTTTAAAATAAAATATATTATTTCTGCTGTTATGTGTGTTGTATGTCAAATGACCCAGATGTCTGGACAGAGAGGAAGGCATCACCTTAATTGGCACACTATAACATGTTACCTGTCAAAAGAGTTGAGGTGACATTTATAAATACTGACAAATTCGGATTGGGACAGCGCTTCTGATTTTTAAAAAATACAATATTTATACAAGAGCCCTAACTTTATTTCCAGGGTGTTTGTATAATAAAGGCACACCCTCCCAGTGGAATAGGTGCCATTTATCTTAACCCTCCTGTGTATTTCTGACATGATCTCAACCCTGAAACTGGTTTAACATCGTTGCCGCGTGATCTGTATGGGTTTCCAATGAATTGACTAAATTGTGACTTGTAATAAGAAAGCATCGATTCTAAAACATAGGATGACGTAGTTAACAACAAAGTCCAGACTTGTGGAGTGAGGAGGTGCTCAGATGGATTTTGTGTCGTCTTTTTGCTCCAAGTCGCAGAACAATGTGGCGGTTCGACTTCATAGCGGTACATCTGCCAATTTCAAATAGTGAAACTTTACCTACAACGCATATACATGTTTGTCATCGTTAGATTTCGAAATTTCTTAGTTGGAGTTGCTGTTACTACGAGACGTTGTGTTGAGCTGTGCGGAGTTGAGGCTTGAGTCGAGGCAGCAGCGAGGACAGGACGAGTCCACACACACGCGACCTCGTTTTTCGCCTGGAGAATATGTTTAAATTGCTCGAAAATTGGTCTCCAAAATCTTCGGGCTCATGGTGAAGAGAAAGAAGATCTCGTCCGGGGCTGAAGAGCTGGAAAATGGGTAACGGTTCTCGAAAAACAATCACTTTAAATAGAGGTCGAATGCGCGAAAGATTTTTTCGTTGTCGCTTTGCCGTTTGTACAGGGCGCTAAAGTCTTATCTTCTGAATGTCGGATTAAACAAAGCACAACTGAACTTAAGCGAATCTAGAGCAAATAGCGAATAAAATGATGGGAAAATAGTGTTGTTTGGTCAAAACTAGAAGTTGGTATAATGCAATTTTTCGACGCGAATTGTCAGGACGTTCAGAGGGGGATTTGAAACAAACAGCGGCGGCCATGTTGAGTTGAGCAGAACGTCGCCGCTCTTAAGTTAATTCCTCTATTTTGGTTTAACGCAAAACGTCCAAATTGCGTGTCAATTATTTTTGCTTTGGGTATTTGATCAGGATGACTGTGGGCCAGCAGGCCGACTCGGAAGTCGAGGGCACGAACAAACCCATTCGAAAGCTCGAAGGCTGCGAGGAAGAAGAGAGCGCGGAGCAAACACCAAGCGAGCAGCCGAGCACAAAGAGGGACAGTGAGGAAGAGCCGAGTCCGTGCGTCGCGCTCGCATCCGATTCATCTCCAAACGCGTCCGGACAGCAGCTGAACCCCGCGGGACTGGGCTCTCCTCCGGCCGTTCACGACCAGCATCACTTTCTCCGCTCCAGCGTGCGACCTCCGAGCAAACGGATCCGCAAAGACGGGCCCGCGGTGAACGGACACAGCGGCACGAAAACTAAAGGTAGGAACAACCGGATTGGCAAAAAGAAATCAACCAACAAAAAAGTGTCAGTATCAACATCATATAATAATCTTATAATGGTCCACGTGGATTAATTATGAAAACAAAAATAATTAGTGGGACAACTAGTTTATTGTGACAACACTATGGCTCCTGAGAACGTCCAGGGAATTGGAGTTTAATAGGTTATGTAAAAGTATGTTCATCCAAGTGTTTTTGAATAAAAAAAAAAAGCAACTGGAGACTATACAATATGAAGAAAAAATAAATCTGCAATACACTGAAAAAAATAATGCAACAAATTTGTTTTTCCTTTCACATTGTTGCCACTTTCACTTTGGTATGTGTGTTCACCAGGTATCGTGGGTACAGCGTGCCATTAAAACGAATAGAAAGCACACAATTGGACCATAATCAGTTTAAAAAAAAAGTAAAATAATAGTACACAATTCTCTGTAACTAATACAGACCTGTGAAGTGTTCAGTAAATAAACGTCAGTCACAATTAATGCCTAATAATGTATGTAGTTTAAAAAGGCGTGTCTTGTTACTCTTCTTTCTATATTGTTGCTCTGATTTCTCCCAACAGAGTTTTAGGCTAATGATATTAGTCTGTGAACGGCTTTCTGGATAAGGCTGAATGCCAAATGCTGTAGATGTAAATAATAAAATCCCTAATTGTATTTTTTACTGTGTGCTGAAGAATAGATAATGGATTGATTTCATATGTTAGGAATATTTAAAGCGTTTTCGTCAAAGCAAAATAGACACATTAATGGTTGATGTTTTTAGGTGGATGGTTGAGTATAGGATGTATGTGGTATGTGTGTGTGTTGGTGGGGCAGTGTTATTGGCCTCTCTCTATGCATGTGTTTTTGGACCGGCATAATGAGCAGCAGGTCTGGAACACCTCAGAATGGCTCCCCACTCACACTTCCTGGCGAACATGGACACACTGCCAGCATGTATGCGTTGCGTGAAAAACATGTTTGAATGCATTTTCATTGAATGCCTTTTAGTTTATTTGAAGTGAATGCAGCTCAATACACTAGCTTGTGTACAGCGATCTCTATGCTGACCCGAAACGTACTTTTATTATTCAGTGCCTTCTAATGATGTCAGGTTTGTGATCTTGCGATCCTGTGTTTTGTGTTTTTGTTAGCGTAATTTAACTGGTAAAGTTGCGCCTTGGGCATGTGTCATCCAAACAGATTTTTTCCCACGTTATAATATTTATGTGGTCTTCATTGAATCTCAAATCATAAACGCATTCCAACTAGAAACAATCGGAATTTTTTGTTTTTTATTTTTAGCTTAGTTGTAGATATTTTGGGATCATAGACTATTCTGGGACATCTGCTTATTGTGTGGTGTAAATAACAAAAGAATCAGTCTCACCCTTGTCTCTCACTCTTGCCTTCCTTTCTCTGCGCAGGGGGTGACGCGGTTCCTGCTGTGTCTGCATCAGGCCATGCGGGCTCAGGAGGTGGTGTTGCTGCACCTGGAGGGAGCTCTCGCTCTGCCCCGAGGAACCAGGGCCTGTTGGAGAAAGACGAAGGGGGTAATCAAAAGCGTGCACGCAGACAATGGGAGTCCTGGAGCACTGAGGACAAGAACTCCTTCTTTGAAGGACTATATGAGGTAAATAATTATGGTCCCGGTTGATGCTTACATTTGTCAAATTTATTGCTTACACTTTTTTAATCAACACATTTTTTTGTGATGGGCAGCATATTTGTCATCACCGTGATTAGTTTTTTTAAACACACCATTAAAGCTAGCTAGGTCAAGAGGTGTTTTCATTAACATTATAGTATGTGTAGCATCCATCATACAAGCCCATGTGGTTACTGTAAAAAAAAAAGTAACATTTAAACAAGCACATTTATATGCGAGTTATAATTAGTTATAGGTTATGTCAGAATACACTTCTTAGTCTCCAGTGTTACACACTAACAAGAAACGGAACATTTAAAGGCAAGTTTTATATCCACAGGCCGCAAAATTTTCATAGGTCAGTGTTTGTAAGAGTAAATAATTTAACACAAAAAAGGATGATAAATATTTTTTTTTCCCCCATCTTGCTTTCTTTCTTAGCATGGGAAGGACTTTGAGGCTATACAGAATAACATTGCTCTGAAGTATAAGAAAAAAGGCAAACCTGCTAGTATGGTGAAGAACAAGGAACAGGTTCGCCACTTTTACTACAGAACCTGGCACAAGATTTCCAAGCACATTGATTTCAATAACGGTAAGCCTGGAGGCTTGTACACTCACATTTTGATCCAAGTGATTTTTTTAATGGAATCCTTATTCTTATTGATGAACTATTAAATGAATTTTAAGGTCCATTGCTGTTTGGATTAGTGTTATTACATCCAGGTTGGTTGAACAATGTGTCAATGTGAACCCCGTGTGTACCGAGATGAATATGTTTTTCAGCGTATTCCCGCGTGCTGAAGAAATCCTCACAGGAGCTCTACGGACTCATATGTTATGCTGAGCTAAGGAAGAAGGTTGGGGGATGTGAGTCTTACCTTTAACTTTTCTGCCTTATTTAGACTGGACAGGGCCCTCTGTTAGTCGGACTGCATCTAGAACATGCGGATCTTATGTTTGAGCTATAAGTTGAATTTGCTGCTTTTTAATGGAATACGCATGACTCCATCACCACTTATTGTTCTTTTCAGTGATGGATGACAAGAACGTGGCTAAATTAAATGAGCTTATCATGCAAGGGTACGTCTATTTTCTTTGTTCCCAATATGAGATAAATTATAAGCAGTTTTTTGTTTTGTTTAAGTTGGGTTAGTACCTAACTCAGGTGTGTGTGTGTTCTTGTGGTTTTAGGGTGACCACGGTTCGCTCTAAAGGCAGGAACCTGAGGATCAAAGCCCCCATGTGTCGTGCGCTGAAGAAACTGTGTGACCCAGATGGTGTGTGTGTGTGTGAGCGAGAGAAATGAGTTCAGTGTGTGTAATTGTGTATTCAGATGGGAAATTCAGATGGGAAACTTGTGAGACTATTCCAGAATGGATGTCTAGAAAAGGCATACACATACACGTAACACTTGAGAGGAAGGTAGTTATAGGAGAGTAATAGTAGAAGTTGTGTATGATTTGTTTACATGTTTAGAGGTTATGTAATTGGAATCTGTGAGGAGAAGCAGATTGAGAATATGAGTTACTAATCTGTTCTCTGTACTTTTCCCCATTCTGTTTTATCATCTTTATCAGGCGTGAGTGATGAGGAGGACCAGAAGCCAGTTCGGTTGCCACTGAAGGTTGCCGTAGAGCTGCAGCCACGTAGTAACCACTCATGGGCTCGCGTTCAGAGCCTGGCCCATAATCCTCGCCTGAGGCAAGTCTCAACTACTTTATTGCAGTTGCATAGACCACTCTTAAATTATTCACTTTCATTTAAGTCATTACATTCATTAGTTACTTTAATTACTATGGAATTCAGCTCTTATAACGTTCAATTGTCTGGGATGTTTTTCCTTTTAATTATGTGTACAGTCAGCTCGCAGGATAGCCGAGGAATAAAAATTGGTGGGGTGTATTGTTATAAGAAAATCATTCAACAAAATTATAGGGTAGCCCTAATGCAAAGCAGAGTATCAGTTACTTCATTGCAGTTAAATATTTTTCAATAAGATCATGTTGGTTTTGAATTGTTGTTGGTTTCAATTATCATTTACGTTATAGTTACTGGAAATATTCCCTCCAACACTTTTACTCCCACAAAATGAATAAAACAGAAAATTTAAACTTGTTACTCTAATCTGGAAGCTATTGTGCCAATAAAACATAATCGGAACTATTGACTGCTACAAAGTGCTGACTCATCACTATTGCAAAACTCAACGTATTACTGGTTATGGATTTTATATTTTAATGGCTATGAACCTTTCTGACCCATTAATTATTCGTTCACCATGCATCTGCCATATGTGAGATTTATTTATTTTAGATTTATTTGCTACAAAATACAACAGAATCAATTTCCAGCTTTGTTGTTTGCTTCTGTGCCGGATATCTTTATATCTTTTTTTTTTTTCCATGGGAAATGTTTGATTACTGGAATGTTTTGTTTTAGAATGGTTGTGGAGTTACACAGGAAAGTGTCTACTCTTATTGACTTCCTGAAACTAAAATGGGCAGTTCAGGACCAGCGAATTGTATCCTTTCTGAATGTGATGTATTAGGGATAGGGAGGGATTTGCATAGGCATGGTCAGTATGGGATTATTCCGAGATGGCTGGCTTGTTGACCATAATGTTAAGGATAATGCAGGTGTGTCATTCTAAAAGCACCAAATGTTGTTTGACAAGTCATGTCCTGAAAGCTAATGGGAATAGATATGTTTTGTCTGGTTTATTGTATTGAACACAATGCGCAGCATCTATATCAAGTTTTTTGTCCCTGACATTATTGTGTCTAGCTTAAGAGTCTAGCAGAACGGGAGGCTCTACAGGGCGTAGTTCTGCCGGGTGACTCGGAAGATCTGTTTCTGTATCCACCAGAAGGCAGCTCAATTACGGTTTTACCCGGAGTAGCACGCGTTGTTCACTCCAAGGCCTCCTGCACTGTTCACTGGCAAGAGACTGGACGTGGTCGACCAGGTGTAAGAGATCTGCCAACTGCCCAGATGTTAGGGATTCAGCCTGTCCGAGGGATGGGAAAACCAAGCAAGGGCGCCTCTGGATGTGGAGAAACAAAAAGAACTGAGGGACAAGTATCTGAAAGTTCAGAAAGCAGCAACCTTGCTCCTGTGGCAGAGAGCATTTTAAACACAACCCATAACACTACCACCCCCTCTGTCGAACTAGTTTTTACAAGTCTCCCGCCTTTACCAGGACAGGAAGGCAGTGGGACTGGGACCGCTGATTCTTTGGGCGCATCTCTGTCCCAGACATGTTCAAGTGGCACGAGCAAAGACACTGCCAGTTCAGAAGAACCCACCCAGACAGACATCCCAGAGACGTCTTCAGCAAGTTCCTCTGTAGCAGACGGAGCTGTTGCTGTTCCGGCAGCTCCACCTCCTCCAGAGCCTCCAAGTCGTGTGGAGGACGCAGTCACGACTGGTCGCCCGCCGCAGCAGATCCGTGAAGAGGGATGGAGCTCACCGGCCTCAGAAAATGTAACTTTAGCTGAACTCTACCTCATGATGGGCAAGCCCGGAAAGCTCCAGCTGGAGTACGAGTGGCAGCCCAAGTCCTGCCCTTCAGCCCTGTCCACCACTCACAACATGCTTCGGTGCCTCTTAAGGCTCGTCTCGTCAGAGGTCAACCCCAAACCTGTGAGTAACCATGGATTAAATCACATGAATGAGGGTGACCGCTTTTTAAGAGCCTTCTAAGCGAATAGCTTAATATATTACAATTTTTTTTGTGCTTTTCTTTTTAGGCATTAGACATGTGTTCTATAGGGACGTCTCCAATCAGACTGGGTCATGAAGAACAGTCTGCGACACCTCCAGGCAAAACTCTGACGGTGGGAATCCGCAGCCCCAACAGTGGACGGCAGCAATACACGGCACGCGCCAAAACACTGCCTACTACAGCTAGCACAGGTACAAAACATGAATGCGAAGGTTCTCATTCATCAGACGCATTTTAACTATCCTCCAAAATGATTCATCATACTTCATCACACCTCCATTAAGTAAAACCTCCTGGGATAAGCCCGCAAACCCTCTCGCAGTATTTTGAAATCTAGACACCCGTCCAGTTTGGCTCATGCTGTGCTAATTTCGGTTGCTGTTTCTCTGAAGGTGGCCGGAATCTACCACGCTCTCTGTTGGTTTCTAGCAGTGATGTTGATGGGGGTGTGTTTGCCGTTCCAACAACACTGCCACCTAATAGCTCGCGCCACTTACGGATGTTTTCTCCCAATAAGGAGGCGGAGTTGGCATTCCGCCAGCAGCTGGACTCGATCAGTGTGAGTGGTCACCTGTTTTAAGCACAAGCTATAAACCAAACTAAGGATGTTGAATCTTGACTCCATATCACACTCATTAAAGTAAATAGTTAAATAATTGTGCTTATAAACAACATAATGGCCATGTTACCCTGTGGGACTGCAGCTCAAGATCAAGCTTTACATTACGAGCACTGAACGGTGAAGTGAATAACACTGATTATCTCTTCGTCACAGCACTATGTTATTATAGTACTGTACTATACATATGTACTATATGGGATATGCTACTGTTAGCGGGTGGGATATGTTAGCGTTAGCGGGTGGGATATGTTAGCGTTAGCGGGTGGTATAGATTAAGCCGCCCCAGGAAATGACAGGTTGAAATTAAAGACAGAAAAAAGACAGATTTAGATTTGTCTGGGTGATTAAGCTGCTTGGGAGAATATGCTTATCCGTTGTTTTTTTTGTCCGTGTTTCTCTGATTCCTGTGCAAAAGTTGCAAACCACATACACGTAGAGTTAAATCAATTTCATTTTACTGACCATGTATTGTTTTACTTCCAGTCAGATATTTTCCTCCACAAGGCCAGAAAAACAGGCAGGGGTCGTCCACTGAGGAAGCCACTTGTTGTGCAGGTAAGTCAACAACCTGAATGTAATCATAATTGAGGTTGTCTTTTAAAAAAGTTTAATAGCTGTTTCTTATTGTCAAGTTAGTCATTTAAATTCAAATCACAAATATTTCTTTTGCATATTCCCCGTAGAGAACTTTGCTGCCTCGAACAACAGGCGATGCCTCCCAACACGTGTGCTCTTTCTCAATTCTCTCCAGCTCTTCGGCTACTGGTAATGTACAGGAACAGATATTTGGTTTTAATATAATACCAAATACCACAATTTTAAAAGGAAGAAGGAAAACCTCATTGGCTTTCCGTTTCCCTCATTTTTCTGTCGGCTTTTTCTCTTCAGGCACTGGTTCCTTTCGGCCCATCCAAAGTCGGCTATCGTCATCCCGACCGCTTGCACTCAAAGCCACTTCCACTACAATGAATACTGCTTCTTCTAATGAACTGTCTAGTAAGATTTATGCCAAGTATTGTTTTTGTTGTTGTTTTTTTAAATTGAGTTCCTTGCTTTTTCTGTGACGTTCATTTATTGTTGTTTTTTTAAATAGTAACTAACTAAACAAAGCATCTGGCACTTCCAATAGAAACTAACTTGTTCTTTGTGCACCAGGTGCAATCGACCTGGCAGCAAAGTCTGCTGGCATTATACCTGGAAGCCCGTGTCGAGAAGTCGAGGCCCTGGCTCTAGAGTCGACTCTTTCACCACCTGAGGCAGCTACACCACCGGCACCTTCTGACCCCGACCCCGAGCCTGAACCTGACCTTGACCCCGACCCCAATCCTAATCCTGACATGCTGCAGCAAGAGACAGAGGTATGAATGTAATACTCTCTTGAACCCTAATGGTGATGAATAAGAATGATCATTCTTATTAGTTAGTACAAAATGATACAGAAATGAGAAACTTGATGTTGATCTTAATTTTTATAATTAAAAAAATAACATTTTTAAATCAGCCTTGTTTTCTGCCTTCCCTCTTACTTTTCTATAAGGGTTCGTTGCAGAACGGGGTCCCTCCACCACCTCCAGGAGATGAGGACTCCCTATTAGCACCCCCAAGTGTTGCTTCACTATTGGACATCTCTCTCCCTGGGCCTCCAGATGAATCCCTTCCTCCTGGAGAGCCTCACACTCAAATCAGTGACTCCATTATTGAGCTTGCAATCAGTTCTGCACACTTCGGCGGATGTGAGTAAACCTACGGCTTGTTTTGTATAAGGACCTGATTTATTTCCATATTACACAGTATTGGGGAGTGGATGTCAACCGAGAGTGAAACCAATCAGTAGGATAAACCTCCATTTTAATTAGAGTATAGTGACACCCAAAAAAGGAATAAATTTTTTTTTTTACAAAATTAATTAAAAAAAAGTTATTGTCCGACTGCTTTGTTAATGATGTACTCTGGTCATTAGCTCTATTTACACTATCTCTTGACTTTAAAGTGGCCACATGCCAAGGCTCATATAACATGGACAAGTGATGTTTAGCTGTATCACAAGGAATATATTTTCTAATGAAATCCTTGTTTAACATCTCTATCTCTCACACACACACACACACACACATTTCCACAATGCTCACCATCTTTTTTTTTTTTTTTTTTAATTCAGGTGAAGGATCATCTCTTTCTCCTCCCAAGCTCAATGGAAGCGACAGATCAAAGCTTCTTCCCTCCCTTTCTGACAGCCCTGGTCATAGCTGGATGCCATCTCCTATGCACGATCCCCAGTGGTACCCAAGTGACTCTAGTGATTCGAGTCTGGGCTGCCTGCTCTGTGAGTGTCATGTAAACAGCAAACATATTCAGGATTATTGATTTTTTTTTTAAATAGCACTAAAATAAAAAAAATGGGTCTGCTGCAGAAGTGTATCAACAGACATAGTCCGTATATATTTTATATGAATGATTGGCTGTTCATTATCTACGTCCTATATAATGTTTGTTAATTATGCTCTCTTGTATTATTTTGCACAGAGAAAAAAAAAACACCTTTACTTTTTATGATGCGTTTTTCAGTAGTCTAACCATTTTTGTTTGTTGTATTGTAGACATTGCATCGTCTCATTTTTTGGTTGCAAATTAACAACTCCCTATTTAATTATCTTTAGAAAGCTTGTAGATGTTATTACAAGTTATAAAAAAATAAATGCAAGTATCCCAGGAATTACCCAGGAAAACTATACTGGAATTTCTTCGTTCCGTTAGTAAAATGGATGTAAAATTACGTGGGCTCTGGAACTGATCTGACTTCTGCCGTGTTTCCTCGGTACAGCGAGCCTGGTGTCACCAGATAAAACCCGAAGGACTGTGCTTCCCCCTGCAGGGCCCTCCAGTGGTACAGCTTTACTCTGCCCCAGTCTGCTTGACAGTAACGCCCATGATCCTTTTCAGGCCCGTGGCCTGCCTGATGTCGTTGAGGTGAGAGGCAGCTTTTAAATTACAGCCTCAGCTGCAGTCTTTCTACTGATATGGAAAAACATGTATTACATAGTAAGAATGTAAAATAGGATCAGACTCAACTGCACATAAGGTGATTGTGTCACTCTGATTCCTCCTTCTCCTGCTTCCTGTTATTGTAGGTGGATAATCAACTGGCCTGCATGATGAGCGAGAACAGCGTTGACTACATCGCTCGCTTCAACGACCTTGCCCAAGAGCTGTCCGTTTCCGAGACGAGCCTCCCACTGCCATAAGTCTGTGGAGAAGAGTCAGAAGAGTGTACCACAATGTCACTGCAACTCCAGTTCATCAGTCAGAAAGAAAGAACGTATATGTGATGCATCTTGTTAGACGTGCAATAAGACATTTGATCCTTTCTTATCAGGATTGGGTGTGTGTATGGGTTATGCGTGTAGGTGTGGGTGCCACACTTTTTTAAAATAAATATTTGTTTACAAAGCAACCTCATGTATAGAAATCTGCCATTTCAGAACAAACGTTGCCTCCTGTAGTTACGTTCACTTCATTTTCTGTGTATGTGAGTCAAGGCTGCAGCTCAGATGTTTTGTCTTAGTGACAGTTTTCCATTGATACTGTTGATCTGTAATCTTTGATAATCCTCCTGAAAAAGCCATAAGAGTGTGTACATGGTACACGGCATCTGTATAACCATAATCTGTGGATTCATAGTCTTAAAACGGTTTGCCCGATTGAACCTAAATAAAACACTGCTAGGAAGACATTTTTTTAAAATGATAAGGACCAGAACTAATTAGAAAATCGTCCAACACACAAAATGCTAAGCAAAAATAATATTTGCCTGTGTTTAAGTAGACAAACCATATTCATCTATTAAGACTCCCTCATTTAAATAATAAAGTGACTGGTTGTCCTACGGTTGAATGTTTGCCATTCAACACTACATTTTATTGTATGCAGTTTTATTGAAGCCAGTAATTAGATTAATGTGAGCTTTCTGTCTGATGGAATGAATGTTTTTGATTGTAAATAACCTTAATTTCAAGCATTGCCTATACTTTCATAACATACTGTAAATTATTTGGATTATTTATTAATTTACATGTTGCAATTTTGCATTTTTTATTTTTATTTTAGACATCAAAGATCTTATTCTGGTTGTTTTAAGGATTTTTGTGTTTGTACTAAAAGGGGTTTTATGCCACCACGTAAATATAAATTTGCCAAGAAGCTGTAATTCTGGATTTTTTTTTTTGTAAACATGTAAGCATTTGTTACAAAGGTGAATTTTGCCTCCTGCAGTTCACGCATGCGCTGTGACCTTGCCTCGTTAAAGCTTATTCTTATTGGTCAATAGTAGCCACGCCCTCCCGACGCTTCCGTACCGCTCACATGGGTTTTGGCTTAAGGTAAATAACAAGACTACCTGATATTTAATTACCGTTTCTTTCTATTAAAGCGCAAATAAATCATGAGTGTATAATTACCCTAAAGTCGGTACAATAGGGACATCTGTATTTTAAATAGAGTTTTTTAGCTAGCACAACAAATGTGATAGACATGGCTAGTTCAGTTTGCTAGCTTTTGCAGTAATAGTTGATCTAAAAAAAATCTCATTTAACCCTCTGATAAAATGTGAACGTTGTTCGTAATTGCTCGGATGAAACCTCTTTTGCACACTAACCCGTTTGTTTAAGCTCTCAAGCATGTTACGTGATAATTCACGTAACGTTAACTGAGTATAAGTACCTCAAAAGCTAACAGTTTTAGTGAGACGACACTCCTGCAAATTGTCCGTATACAAGTAAAAAATGTAGATAACGGTTAACATTACCAACATTAAACGGAGAACCGAGTGTCTGTGTGGCTTTATCTAATGTATTAACGTGATGCCGGTTCTACTGCAGTGGCACTGTTTGCCACGTTAAAGGTGTGGAGAAAAGCAGCCATATAAAACGGTTAGAGTACATTCTGCAGAGTTCCTGTTCTTAAACAGGGGGTCAAACTTAACAACTCTCTTATTAAACTTGCCATGAGGGGGATAGAGGATAGAAACTGATCCTCCTGCGGCTTAAGACTCCCTGATCGATGCATGAATGTTGTTCATGTCGATCTCTGTGTGAATTTGTTTTCATGAATTTATGGGGACACACATTTGTATAATGACGCGTATTACACTGGTATTACAACACGAGCATGTTTTAAGGGGACGTTTTATGAGTCCCCATGAATAAAATAGGTTTAAGAACATGCTAAACAATGTTTTATTAAAAGTGCGATGTGTAGGTTTAGGAGAAGGGATAGGGTAGGGGTGTGTGTGTGGGTTTAGGAGTAGGGTATGGGTGTGTGTGATGTGTAGGTTTAGGAGTGGGAGTAGGGTAGGTGTGTGTGTGTGTGTGGTGTATGTTTAGGAGTAGGGTAGGGGTGTGTGTGATGTGTAGGTTTATGAGAAGGGGTAGGGTAGGGGTGTGTGGGTTTAAGAGTAGGGTAGGTGTGTGTGTGTGTGTGTGTGATGTGTAGGTTTAGGAGTAGGGGTGTGTGTGTGTTGTGTAGGTTTAGGAGTAGAGTAGGGGGATAGAATGTACAGTTTGTACACTATAAAACCATTACACCTATGGAATGTCCTCACTGTGTGTGTGTTTGTGTGTGTGTGTAGGCGAATGGAGCGTTTAATGGGTGTGGGCATGGGGCCGCTGGCCGTAGGTGCAGTTGGTCTGCTGTTGTTACTGCGGATGATCCACAGGGCGAGACAAAGGCAAATTGTCCATGACAAAGTGGTGGTCATCACTGGAGCCAGTTCAGGCCTGGGCAAAGGTAATGATCCTAAAGTAACAAAAGGTCAAGGACAGCTACTGTGTATGTGCATAGAGAGTTATTTATATGCCTGTAAATGATCTGACTGATGAAATAAACATTACACTCATTGGGTCTCAATAATCAAAATGAATATGAATTATGTTTGTGTATTTATATAAGTAAACTTGCGTAATGACGTAGTGCGCACGGCTGTTGTTTTAGGCAAGTTGCCGAGCGCTAAGCAAAATTGGTCAGTAGAATAAACCACGTTGTTACTAAATATGAAAAAAAAAGACAATATAGTTGCAAGACTGGATGTTTGTAAATCACGTAATACCGTATAATAAAAGAAGCCGGTATAAATCGGTCAAATCAAAGACCGATGGAAAGGTCTTAAGGCCCGTTACTTCAAGAAAAATCACGGAACAACAAAAGGGATCGAAACGCCGTCTCTCACACAGACACGGATAATTTAGAGTGGCCAATTCACCTATGCCTAATCGCATGTTTGGAGGTAGGAGGAAACCGGAGTGCCCGGGGAAAACCTGCACAAGCACGGTGAGAACATGAAACTCCACACAGAAACACCGTGGGCGGGAATCGAACCCATGTCCTTCTTGTTGTGAGGCAGGTGTGCCATCAACTCTGACACCGTGCCGTTACATATTACAGCGAGAGCCTCTGTACTGTATCTTCAGAGTAATAATTCTGTACTTTTTTTTTAAAGCGTTTGTTAGACTGAGCACACAGTAACAATATGTAGCACACATCATTTTGTTTCTCAATTTGTAACAAAATGTTCTCAGTTTTCGAGGCTTAACACGTTGTTTTTTCAGAATGTGCGCGAGTGTTCTATGCTGCGGGAGCACGACTCGTCCTGTGCGGACGCGACCAGAGGAGGCTACAGGAGGTTGTAGAGGAGCTAAAAGTTATAACAGATAGCAAAATGAAGGTACGCAGACTCTTGCCCTCTCACCTCTGAAAGCCTTCATGCAAAGAAGATAATTACAGATGTTACTTTTTTTTTGTTGGTCAGACCTATACACCCTGCACAGTGACCTTTGACCTCTCTGACACAGAGATGGTCACCAAGGCAGCAGCAGAGATTCTGAAATGCCATGGCCACGTTGACGTCCTCGTTAACAACGCAGGCATTAGCTACCGCGGTTCCATTCTAGACACACATGTGTCTGTACAGAAGGACGTCATGGACACGAACTACTTTGGACCTGTGGCTCTAACTCAAGGTAAGAGCTGAATTACGGATTTATATCAGGAACATACAACGTATGTTGTTACTAAATATTTTCTCAAGAAACGTATTCATTCTGGGAATTCCTTTCTTTTCGCTGTTTCTAGAAATTCTTCCCTCCATGGTGGAACGAGGCGCTGGACATATAGTCGTTATCAGCAGTGTGCAGGGGAAGATCGCCATTCCCTACAGATCTGCTTGTGAGTAAACACACACCCCATTCCTGAGTCGCCCTGACCAAAAATATTTACCAAGTAGAAGTGACATACTGGATTAGAGCTTGCTTGTTTAAGGCTGAGTATCAGACTTTGTGATGGCAGAAATGGACCGGTCGAACTGAGAGGAACAGAAAAGTGTTTCTGTGTGGAGTTTGTATGTTCTCCCTGTGCTTGTGCAGGTTTTCCTCAGGGTTCTCCGGTTTCCTCCCGCCTCCAAACACATGATGTCATATGTGTATTAGTTACTCTAAATTATCCATAGGAGTGAATGTGTGTGTGAACGGTTGTCTGTCTCTAAGTGTTCGTGCTGTGATTAACTGCTGATTGTACAGGATGTACACCGCCCTAACTCACACACTAAGTTAACTGGGATAGACTCCAGCGCCCCCTAGACCCTGAACAGGATAAACGCTAGATAATGTATGAATGAATGAATGAATCTGTCTGTATGAATGAGTTGAGTCTTCACAGGAAGATTCTCAGATGCCAGGAAGGACAGAGTAACCAACCAACAAGCAATTTTTAGGGAATTTATTGGATTTATTGGCGGTGTTGCTAATTTCAGGATTGTACGTAATGTAATATTTAATGTAAATATTATTTATATGCAACTAAACCCTCCGCTGTACACTTTCTCTCTCCCTTCCTCCTTTTACAGCAAACTTTCGGTCAGTCGTCAAAGCATTTCACTGCATGTTGTACTATGTAGGACGTGCACGTGACAAGCTTTGAACTTGAACTGGTGTTCACGCGAACATTTGTTGTGTTTTTAGATGCAGCCTCCAAACACGCGACACAGGCTTACTTCGACTGCCTACGGGCCGAGGTGGAAAGATTCGGCCTACACGTGTCAGTCATCAGCCCTGGATACATTAGAACCAACCTGTCACTTAACGCTGTTACTGGAGATGGATCCAGATATGGTGGTAAGTGTGTGTGTGGTTCCCTTTATAGGCTATAAGAGACAAAGGTTCACTTTAGGTTACTAAATCATGTGCTTTAAAATAAGACCTGAACAACAGACAGGTATCTTATTGTATTAATTAAGCATTTCATTTCTTTAATGTGGAATAATCGGGTAGCACTGCAATAAGACTTTTCCTTTTGTCAGCAGCACTGCACGTGTGTATGGTTTTTACAGACACTATATAGAAGGAATAAAAGATAATGCGGCTTCCTGGTTTAGGAAAATCAACCAGGTTGTAGACCACAGCAATTTCCCATCACTGAAGGGTGATGGTGGCTCAGCGGTATAAGGCTCTGGGTCAGTGATCAGAGGGTCGGGAGTTCAAGCCTCGCACCAGGCAAGCTACCATCATTGGGTCCTTGACCCTTAACCTCACTTGCTCCAGGGGTGCCGTTTGTTCTGGCTGACCCTGCGCTCTGACC